>JAOEGS010020560.1:0-20404 GCA_025447755.1 Corythornis vintsioides
ATATTGCTGTTGGAGTGAATGGAAACGAATGGAAACTTGCAATAGTCCTAGAGCTGTAAAAAAAGTCCCCAAACCAACCAACCAAAATCAACCACAAATCCCACACCCACAAAAAAAAAACAAACCCAAACCCAACAACAAAAAGAAAACCAACAGCAAACAAACAAAACCATGACCAAAACAACAAATCAAACTGTAATCTCTGGCAGGTTTAAGTAAAATAATCCAAAGGCATGAAATGGAGTATGAAGAACACAGGCTTTAAGGTGATGAATAGCACTGAACACTCTTTACCCCTCTGGAGGTAGTTAGCTGAGCTTTGACACCCTGAAATCTCATGTTTAGCAAGGGAAGGGTACTCTGAATTTGTAAAACCTTTCCTTATTTTCTGCAGACATACATTAATCCACTAAACCTTGAAATGATGATGATGATTATTATTAAAAATATAGATTTTTTTTTAATATATATTTTATTTTATTTTATAAATAAAAGTGATGTCAAAAAGAGAGCAGTGAGGAGCCTGGCATTGAAGAGAAGCAAGTGTGACTGTCCCCTGCCTGGGACCTGCCAGTGCCACAGCCAGGGCACCTCAGACAGGTTGAACTTGGGATGAGTTTCAAACAACTGTAAAAACTCCCCTTTGGCCTTGGGTGTTATAACTATTTATGAGGTTGACCTTTAATTACTCTGCCATGTAGAAATCTTTGATAATATGTCTTTGAAAGCCTGACAAATACGGATCCACACAGCACAGATCAATAGCCACTCCGGAGCAAAAGCTGAGGCCAGAACCTATGGCCAGCAGAGCTGCTCCAAAGGACTCACCCCTTCAGCTGGGCACCCTCAGCTCTGCCATGGTGCAGAGGGTTTAGGGAATGTAGATAGAATAAATGGAGGCCAATAATAATTTAGATTTCCTTATTGATTATATAAAAAAAAAAATAAAGTGATCATTCTACTAGGTAGATAAAAGTGTCATGGACCAGAAAGTTCCATGGATGTGGGGAGAGGTTTTAAATACTACCAGTCACTTTATTTTTCCTTTTCTTCTGAATTTCCTCCAAATGAAATTATTCTCTCTAATTCAGAAGAGCAACTGTTCTCCCTGAGCCCTCCTATAGAACCTTTTTTTGTCATGAGAACAGCCTGGCCAAACTAGCTCCCGCGAGACAGGATCAATCAGAGCCATAAAAGAAGGTTTTTGTCATGCCAGGCCCTCCTGCTCGTGCCTCACAGTCACAAAACCCACAGCAAGTGACCTGGGTTAGACCTTCTGAAGAGACCTGGCTGCATACCCCAGCCAAAATCAACACACCTTTTCAATTTGAATATGAAACAGTTAGAAAATCCCACCAATATATAGAAGCAAGCGATGTTAGCACGGTGAGAACAGCATCATAATGGGGTAGAAACACAAAATGAGCTTCACAACCCAGGCACCTCACTGCACAAAGCTGAGTGGTCTCGCAGAGGGAACGAACTCTCTCCTTGATGGAAAGAAACAAAACCCTACCTGAGGTGCTCCCTTCCCATCTCTTCTTTCCCAGACTTCCACATCAGGCTGGGCACACCCTTGGGAAGAAGCTGGGGTGCAGCTAAGGAACCCAGATGCTCAGACAAATAACCAAACACCTATTTTCCAGCCTGACCCCCCCCCTGGCTCCAGCCTCCTGCCAGGAGCTGTCAGAGCCAGAAGGTCTCCCCTGAGCCTCCTTCTCTCCAGGCTGAGCACCCCCGGGTCCCCCAGCTGCTCCTCACCACACTTGTGCTCTTTCACATTGTCCATGGCATAAGAAGGTGAAATCTCCCCCTCCAGCAGCATCCTCCAGTACTTCCAGTGCCCATCTTGCTGATCCCCAGCAGCAGCAAGAGCAGGATGGGACCCGCCCGTGCTCCCAATGGTGGGAAGAGCCACACGTGAAGCTGCAGGGGGAGGTTCAAGAAGGTGACTGGATTTCCCCTTGGCTTGTTTCCTGGAGGAATTTTCACATCCCTGAAATAAATAAATAAAAATAACCCCACTTTTCATTAAAAGATCGTTTGAATCAGTTGGTGAAACTGATACTGCAGAGCTACTTGTTCCTGTGGCTGCCTTCCTGCTCCGTAATGGCTCCTGCATTAGGGGCTGAGGGGGGGCTGCTGTTGTCCATTTCCCTTGGCTGAGAGGCTGCTAACAGGGGGCTGAGCCCCCCTCAGTGCAGCTCCAGGCCCTCCCTGTGGCACTTCCCTCCACCTTGGCAGCTGTTAGAGAATCAATACAAGCAATCCCTGGCTGGCCTCAGCACCTGCTGGCTGCAGGGTGCCCTAGATGCTGCCATGAGGGCACCTGGGGGAAAGAGACTTCTCCAGGGACCACCTGGCCACCACATCCCCCCTACAGCCTCTGGGCTGGGTCAGTGTCCTCCAAACCATGGGGGGACTTCATTGGGACTGAGCCAAAGGATGGACTTGACCCTTTTGTTAATGTAACTTCTGTTAATGGCAAAGGTGTCTCCTACTGGCTCAAGCACCTGCAGTGCAAGGAACTTTTCTCCCTGCCCCTTCTCAGACTGGTGGTACCAGAATGGGCAGGACCATGTGGCATCCCCACACGTGGGCTCGTGGCAGTTGTCTCCACTACTGACTTGCTGGGCAAGCCAGAGGCTGGCCCTGGGAATTCAAGCCCAGGCTGCCACTGCTGCAGAGCAGCTCAGCTGGGATTCCAGGCCAGTCCTGACAGCTGAGGAGGGAGGTGGAGCAGAGCTGCTTGGGTCCAGCAGTAGGACAGGTAGAGGTGCTGGGATACTCTCCCAATGCTCCCACCAGCACCCAACCCCAGCCATCCCTGAGGAAAAGATATTCAGTGGCAGAGCTAAAAAAAAAAAAAAAGAGGAGGAAATCAGGATACAAAACCCGAGTGTCCCAACACACCCCATGTGCCCCAGGCCCCACTCCCTGTGTTACAAAAAGCCAGAGAGGTTCAAGGGGACCCTGCAAGGCGACAAAGACTGTGAGGGTGACACAAACCCCAGCACTTGCTGCACAGGAGACAGGACCCCACAAAATGGCTTTCTGAAGGAGGGGACAGCCAGAGCTCCCCTGGAGAATGATCTCTTGTTTCATGGACAGTTTGGCACTAATCAATATTTGTTTGAAGCATTATCTCCAATTCCCTGAGCTCCGTGCTGCTCTTTGCCTTCCCTCGGTGGTTAACCACCTCCCTCTGCCCCAGCCCCCCAGGACTGCAGCAGGACAGGGGCCAGGGGAGATGCCCGAGGCAGCAGCTGTCAGTGGCCAGGCCTTTTGTTCCCTCACACTCCCAGCCTGAGCTCTGGGACCACCTTTTTGTTTTTGTCTCACCATTGTCATTCAGCACCGAGGGGCTTTTCAGGAGTCAGACTCACCCAGGCCCATCTCTCCCCCAGTGAAGAGCCAGGATCACCCTCATCCGCTGGTTTCTATTTAGATCACCTTGCCTTTAACATCTGAAAAACCCTGACACCGTTAATGCAAAGCACCTAAAACCAGCTTGTGTCTTACAGGCACGATTCCTCTCAACACCTCGATTTGCTCCTCCTCTTGGCAGGACAATTTAAATCGCAGGTAGAAGACCCAGGGTGCAGACCCAGGTAGTTTCTGTAATCCTTGGGGAATGCAGAGAGGATGGGCTGCTGCCAGGAGAGCCACCCTACTGCCAGTTCAAGCCAAACTGAGTGAGGAATCTATTGCACAACAGTCTCTGCTGTGGAAAATGTCCCTTCTGTCCCCTATTTGATGATGCAAAGAAAGAGGAGAGGTGGATCTAGTACAGCTTGCAGAGCCACAGCCCAGTCCCAGTCCCATACAGCCTCAGCTCAGGGCAGCAGGAGCAACGAGCACCACAGTGGCTGCTCAAGAGGGATGCAGCAGCTGGAGTTTCCCAGGATGGAGCCTGTACAGCTGGCTTGGTCACAAACCCCCTCCCCTCAGCTGAACTTGCAGTGCAGCCTCCCTCCTGCACCTCTCTGGGACTCTGCCCAAGGGCAAGGTGCACCCCACTCCGTCCCCTCCCCCCTCTGCAAGTGTGCAAATGCTGCACATAGAAACCTGCATGGATAAATGCTGCAACCCTGCTGCTGCCTGGCCAGAACCTCCTGTAGACCATGCTGCTGGCAGGAGGGTGCACACAGGGCCCATGTGCCTACATCACAGGGGTCTTCCCCCATCTAGAGCTCTCCCCAGCCCAGTCCAGCACCAACACATCTCCCCTGCAGGAGGAACATCTGTTGTGTGCTGGCAGGGCAGCTGCACTGGTCCCCTCCTGTGAAACCTGCTGCTGGTCAAGTGCCACCCCCGCTGCCCCCAGCCCAGCTGCACAGCTGTTCAGAAGCCAGGACCGTGCCCTAGGGCGAGTTAAATGCCACAGGGGGGTTAAATGTCCCATTTGCTAGTATCTCCAACGGACACCTCCAATGGATGAGGCAGAAACAACCTCCAGCCCATCAGTGCACGCTGCAACCTCCAACAATTTATTTCCATCCTTTCCCTGGATGGCACTTCGATAGTCTCAATTAGCATCAAAATTTACATATACAGATTTAATGTGCAAGACAACCAGTATCTTCAGCCACAAGTACAAGCAAGACCCTTTGCATTCTCTTTTACAGACTCACACACTACTGCAAAAGTGCCAATACTACAGTAACAGATATTTTTTTTGGAGGGTGGGGGTGACTTCAAGCAGAATAAAATGCATATAGATAAAAACACCACGGAAGAGGCACCACTAGAATAACCCTCCCGAGTTGGCCACGCAGTTCATAGCACTTCCAAACCCCTCCTGGTCCCTGGGTTTTCATCCCTGGGCAGTTGAGAATTTCACCAAATCCTGTTATTTATGGGACCAAACCAAAGCCTTCACACACTTCCACTTTGGTTTTGACCACGTGTCTCTAACCTGGGGAAAAACACCCCCAGACAGGCAGCAGCTGGAAGGAAGATCCAGTCCCCCACTCACCAACATGCTTTGTAGACAAATATTGTGATAATTTTCTGCTCAGGCATGAATTCCACCAATTTAGAGCTCAACGGTTCAGCCCTCAATAGGTATGAAATTTAGCCTACTAATACAGGAATATTTGATATTAAAATAAGCTAAAAAAAATAAAATCAGAATAAAATGTGTTCTTCATTCTACCATAAAAACCAGATATATGTACAACACTGATGTCTTGCTTGTTCCAGCTGCTGCCTAGTGCTGGGCCTCAATATCTTACTCATATGTAAATGGTTCTATAAATAGACTTAAATATATTTAATATTTTTACTATGAGAACAATGGAAAAAATTGAAATGCAGTAAACCTTATAAAATTAGTGCAAATCAACATAGATATCTGTAGACAGTATCTGCAGGACACAGTTAAACGTGCAGGAAGCATTTTTCTGTTTCAAGGAGGTTAAGGTTGGCACAAAACAAGCAGCTTTAACTCAAATGTGCAAAGCCTGACAGAACATCAGGAGAAGCTCCTCATCCCAGCAGCAAACCCTCTGCCAGCCACCCAGCTCCTGCTTCCTCCCTCCTCCCGGGTGCAGCCCCCCAACCCCGGGGAAACGCTCCACAAAGGCGCCTCCTCCCACAGGCTTCGGCAGGGAGGGCACCGCGCGCTGGATACAAGCACTCCTCGTGGTCACAGCTGTGCACAAGAGGTTCACCAGAGGAGAAATTCCCTTTCCTTCCATGGAACGAGGGAGGAGAGGAGGGAAAAGCGGAGCAGCACCGGCACGCTAGATGCCGGCTCGCAGAGGGGGGATGCAGCCGGTGCCAAGGCCACCTCTGGGGCGGGGGGCACAGAGACTCAGACTCACGGCCCCGCAGCCGCCAGGCGGGCGCTCCCCTGGCGCACGGCACGGGCCTCGCCGTGGCAGCGGCAGTCGCCCCGCTCGGGCCGGCCGCACACGGGGCAGGAGCAGCCCTTGTCCCCGCCGTGCGTGCGCCGCACGTGGCTGTCGTGGGCGGCGTGCGAGGCGAAGGCTTTGCCGCAGTGTCTGCACTTGAAGGGCTTCTCCCCCGAGTGCTGGCGGATGTGGGTGCGCAGGATGCTGGATGCCGTGAACGCCTGCCAGGGCGGGGTGGGAAGAGGGAAGGGAGGAGGGGAGAGGATTATTGCACATTCCTGATGCCCAGGCTCAGCTAAACTGGACCCCACCAGCCCGCAAACAGCTCACGCTGACAGGTAGTCAGGGAAAACAAGAAAAACGAGGAGTGAGAAGCCAACTGTGATCACACAGATCTGGCTGAGCCCATGGAGTTCGATGAAGCTCAGGGAAAGATTACTGACCAGAGGCACCAGTAAATATCTTCTACATGTCAAATGGTAAGTCATCAATACTCTCCTAATTAGCTTTGCAGTTCCTTTACATTTGGGAGTCATAATACAGGCTCGGTTTCAGAGTTAAAACCTTTCACACTTAGATTCACTGGGGACCTGGGATCCAGCTGCCGGAATCTACCCACAGCCTGCCCAGCATCCATCTTTCCAGGTTTCATCTCCCCTCCCTCCACCAACCTCAGCTGTCCTGCAGTCAGACATCCCAGCCCATTTCTCCTCCCACCCCACCCACCCAGCAGCAGAACTTGCACAGTCAGCAGTGCCCCCCCTGAAAAGACTCCTGAACTGAAAACCCCCTGGAAGACTTGAGCAGGAATGCTGCAAAAGCAGACCATGGGGTTTCGGGTGGTTTTGTTTTGCCTGTTTGCTTTTGTACATGTGTGTTTGTTTTGTTTTCTTCCCTTCCCAAGACACTTTTAGGCCCTTCACTATTCACAGGCTACACAAAATAAACCCTCTTTAGCACAGCTAGGTTGGCAAGATTTCACACCAGAGAGCAACAGCCTCGGATACCCCTTCCCTGGGAACACCTCAGCACAGATGGAGAGCCCTACAGGAGGCCCTGGAGTTGTTTATCAACAAAACCAAAGTTGGTTTGAGGGCCAGAACAGTGATCTTGCCTCAGCCCTTGCCCTTCAATCTCCCAGAGAGGGAGCAAAGGGGCAGGAGCAGCAGAGCTGCCCCAGAGCAGCCACCGCTGGAGGGTAGATTGGTGACTGCAGGAGCTGCAGGTGACACCAGACCTTGTTCACCCATCAGTTAACCCACGGCTGAAGAGTAGCTCGAGATGGGGTGTTTTCTTCACAGACCCCAGAGGAGGCTGGGGGGCTTTGCTGTACCTTGTTGCAATAGACACACTTGTAGGGGCGCTCCCCGGAGTGAACCCGCATGTGCTTGTTGAGGCTGGAGGACTGGGAGAAGCTCTTCCCGCACACGGAGCACTGGGGAACAACCAGGACACAGTTAAAGGGACACACAACAGCATAGACAAAAAGGCAAATGAGGTACAGGGATGATGTGCATGGGTTTATACAGATATTTATATAAATACATTATTCGTTACTTATATATTAATATTATTTTTTTATATATATATTAATATATAACCTATGTACATAAATAGGTGTCTGTATATATAGACAGCAGCAACAAATTGAAATTTAGTCAGTATTTTAATCTGTTGGTTTTGGGTTCTTTTAAAGGAATATCATGCAGAAGTCAAAGCTTTTTTTGTTGATATGTGGCCCAAACTATTTCATTTAAAACATCCTTCAGAACAGGACAACAGTGACTTCAATAATCAAAACCTGAAGAGTTCTGGAAAATCACCACTTTTCTCCAAAGTGTAAATCAAACTGCAGCTATTCCTGATTTTTGCTCAAAAGATCAACTTAAAAATTTAATCCTAAGGGGGCCTCTTAAAATAATAGCCATTTTTTCTGGAGCAACCAGAGCACTCAGCCTCTCCGAGGGAGTGGGACAAGCAGCACTTTGTCCTTGGACCTGTCCAAGGAGCTGCTGCCTTTGCTCTGTGGCCACAGCCCGGACAAAACCCAACACCAAGGGGCTGAAGGCACCTGGGAGCCCGACACTGATTCAGTTCCATTTGTACAAGCCCCAAATTTCCCCCCTACAATAATTTGAAAGAAATTGTCTTTCATAATCTCAACATAAATTAAGATATGACTGATTTTGGGAAAAAAAAAAAATAATTTCAAACTGTCACATTTTCCATCTTTGCTTTTTGAGCTTGTCTGTTCTCACATAAATGCAACATATTCAGAACAAGTTTATCTTCCTGCTGTTCTAAAGTATTTCTTTCCTGTGCTTTCCAAAATAAAGCTCTAGGAAAGGGGAAAAAAAAAAAAAAAAAAAATTACATGGAATTTAGTACCCCTTATTTACTAGGAATAAAATGTTTTAATCTGTTAAAAAATCAGTGATATTCTGCTATTGCAGTATTGCTGAATCATAGAAGCTTTTCCCTTAAAAAAAAAAAACACAAAAACCCCTCATTATTCCAAGATGATGTATAAAATGGTGTTTAGAGGATTTTTAGGACCAGTTTAACAGTGGAATTTGATTTTCCCCTCCCAGTGCTGGCGAGGTGCTTGGTAGAGGTGGGTAATGCACCTCAGCAGATATTTGCTTCCATGCTGAAGGTCAAAACTTCTGCTAATTCCTGTTTTGCCCCCCCCTCCCAGAGATCTCTGGGGGTTCACGGGCAGAGCCGTGCCACCAGGGAGCTGGAGAAGGAGCAGCAGCTTTTTCTGCACTGAATTACCCACCCTCCAAAGGGCTGGAGACCCCCAGAGCTGGAGACCCCACAGCAGGCTCACCTTGTGAGGTCTGTGCTTCTCATGGACGTGGAGGATGTGGATCCTCAGCCGGTCCCTCTTCTCAAAGGATCGGTTGCAGAGGTGACAAGGGAACTTGCGGTCGCCCTGGTCCACGCAGCGGGTGTACTTGAGGTGCTTGTCCCGGTAGTACTTGTAGGCAAACACCTTCCCGCAGCGCTCACACTTGAAGCTCTCGCCGGCTTCTGTAGAGCAGAAGGGAAAGTGCCACCTCCCTCGTCACCCCACGGCTCCCCTCGGGGCCACCGCCTTGTCAGAGCTGCTGCCCCGCGGGGAGGTTCAGTCGCCGGGGAGGAGGAGGATGATGATGCTGCCGGGATCCATTTACTGTTAACAAAGCGCTCCTCGCATCTCCTGAACAAATTCAACACTCGCCTTTCTAACGGAGAGGAGCGAACCGCAGCCCTCTAAAACTACTTGGTTTAGGTGTTCGAATTTTCATCCTCGTGCCCGCACCAACGGCGAGCGAATATGCGAAAAAGCAACGTACAGTGACACTTAAAAGGATCTCCCCACACGGGAAACATCGACAGGTATTTCGTATCAATACCGCTGGTAAATTTTGCCTCCCAGTCCCAGAAGAAATTTTCACGTCTTTGTTACCGCTTTCAAAATACTATGGAACAAAAACACGTTTATTTAGTTTTATTTTGTTTCAAACTGTTCTTAATCGCCGAATTCGGGGGGGGAAACAAAAACCCAACGTCAGTTCGTTTGGTTCCCCTCCCCCCCCACCCCCCCCAAACAAGCATTTGCACATCATTTTCTGTCTTTAATAAAAGTAACTTTAGCTAAACCCTTAAAACGAAAAGAACAATTTACAAACTGTCTGAGCCTGGTACCTTGAGGCAACAGCTACGAAAATTTCCCTGCCAGATTTCCGTGCCAATTTGCTCCTCTCCTTTCTGCAGCACCCGGCCGAGCCGTCCCTCACCCGCACCTCCAGCTTTTTCGGGCACAAACCTCTCTTCTCCCTACGCAAGTTTTACTTTCTGCACGGTACAAGCGGGATTAACCCCTGAGCAAGTGCGTCTGACGTTCCTTTCGTAAGTAATTTCGTTATCCCATCGGATCCCATCCCCGAACGTTATCCCATCGGGATGACTCCAGCCTGCCCCGTTCACCGGCAGCGTTAACGACGCGAGAAATGTCACCAAGACAATCGTAGGACAAAACAAGACCGAGACAGGATTGAGCCCCCAAAGCCCCTCTCCTCCCCAGACGCGTCGCCGTCCGTTCCCCGCCGCCGCGGAGCCGGGGCGAGCCCAGCCCAGCCCCGCCAGATGTTTTACAGCCGCCAGATGTTTGAGCCTTTGAACCCGCCGAGGAACCGCGATCTGCGGGGCACCGAGAGCGGGGGGTTCTCGCTCCGAGCCGGCAGCAGCCCCCATACAGCCCCCGGCGCCGAGGAGAAGCTGCTCTGGAGGTGCTGGGGGCTGCGAGAGGAGACCCTCGGGACAGGGGCTGCGGGGCCACCGCCACCCGGAGCATCCCCGCGGAGGGACCCGGTCGTCCCGCCATGATCACCGCAGGGACTGGGGAGCGTTCCGAAGGACACACACCGGGAAAAAAGCTGATGCCGGAGTTCCTTCACCTCCCTTCACGCGACTCTAACCCCGGCCATGGGCACAGTGCCCCCCTTATGGGTCGCCGGCAGGCTCACCTTCGGGGTGCTGCTGGGGTCTCTTGCCCTCCGGCAAACCCTTCAGGCTGATGGGGATGCCCAGGAACTGCACGTAGCAATCCCCGTACCACACCAGCAGCTCCTGCTTCGGCAAGATTTCCTTGCAGCTCTCGTAGAAGATTTGCCCCTGGCACTGGATAGCCGTCAGGTTCTGCTCCTCGGGGAACCTGGCACAGTTCACCAGGGACATCCAGTTGCCAGACGTGCCCTTCCCGTCGATGAAGTGACTCAGGCGGCCATATTCAAAGATCTGGAGACCAAAGAGAACCAGATCAGGTTGGACCGACCTTGCCCGCACACGTTGCACTCTCAGCAAGCCCACCGCCCACCACACTGGGCCGAGCCCCTCTTGCGGGCCAAAATTCTCGCCCCCGGCCCCACTCGGGGGTTCAGGGAGAGCCCGGCGGTGTCTCCGCTACCTCCCACATCAGCGAGTTGTCATCGTAAGTCTTGATCTCGCTGGTGTTGACCACTTTGCCTTGGAAAGGGCCGAATCGGACTCCTTTGGGGATGGGGTTCGTGCAGAAGACTCCGAGCTGAGACATGTCCCCGTAGGCCACCCGCAGCACCGAGAGCCCTGCCGGGGGACAGCGTGGGGGGCTGAGCGGGGCCTGGCCGCGGCTGGGTGCGGCGAGGGGGGCAGCCAGCCCCGGGTCCCTACCTTCGGGCAGCTGCAGCGAGTCCTTGTCGAGCAACGGGGCAGAAGAAGAGTCCGCAGCACCTGCAGAAGAGGGACCCCCAAACCCCATTTTTCAAGCCGGCGCCGGTGCAGCGGCTCCTGCCGCCCCCGACCGCAGCCCGAACCATCCCCCGGCTCTTCCCCGGTGCGGGCTCCTAACGCTGCCGAAGGATGGATTCCCGACGTGCACCCGGCCATGCCCCTCCACCCGCCTGGCCGCTCTGGGGACTTTCCCCAACCCTGGGCACCCGCTGCCCGCCCCAGCAGAGACCCCCTTACCTGGACTGGCGGGGGGCACCCGGAGCCCCGAGATGGCGTGGAGGCTCCCGGGCAGCTGGCTGCTCCGGAGGGCCCCGTACAGCACCGCGTTCAGCTCTTCCTCGGTGAAGTGGTACCTGTAGCTCTGCTCTTCCGCCCCACCGGCCTCCGGGCTGGGGGCAGCTCTGCGAGGGGGGCTCGGGTAGAGTACCGGGGGCAAGTCCGGGGCCGCCGTCCCGCGGGGAGAGCCCTCCTGGGGTGGGAAGGGGGCCGATGGTTTGGCGTAGAGGGGCAGGGGGAGGCCGGGGTAGGGTTCGGCGGGGGGCAGCGGGGGCGGGGGGCTCAGGAAAGTGTGGCCCCTGCTGAAGGTGAAGGGGGTCAGCGGCGGGGAGGCGGGGACCAGCCCGGCCAGGGACTTGAGGGGCTGGAAGAAGTCGGGGGCCGCCTCGAAGTACTGGGCGGGAGGAAGGAAAGGGGAGTAGTAGGGAGCGAGGCTGGCGGGGTTCATCCCGAGCGCGTCTCCGCCGTCTCCGGGGATCGACTCCCCGGCCAGGAACAGAGCCATGTCGGGATGCCCGAGAAGAGGGGGAGCTGCCGGGAAGCCGAGGGGTGGGCACCTGGTGCAGGGTCGGGAGGGAGGTGCTGGAGCTGCCGCTCGCTGCCCTCCACCGCCCGGCGCCGTCGGGGCGAGCGGACCAGCCCCCCCTCCCGCCCCCCCGCGGCTATATGGGCCTGGGCAGGGGAAGGAGGAGGGCAGGAGGGGGCGGCCCGCCCCGGGGGTCGTTCAGCCCCGGGGGCGGGCGTTGGAGCTGCCCCGACCGACGCCCCTACCCCGGGGCGGAGCCGCGGCCGCTCCCGCAGAGGCCGGGCCGCCCTCTTGCCATGTCGAAGCCGGGGGGGGTGGCAGGGGAACACCCCTCTCTGGACCCACCTGCCCTGCTACCGTCCTGCGAGCTACGGTGAGCTCTGCCCGGGGCAGGAGGTCGGGTGCTGAGGGGATGCTCCCCACGGAGGAGCAGATCTGCAGTGGGCAAGCACCGGGTCCGGGGGGCCTCCGTGCCCCCAGCAGCACCTATGGCCTCACACAGTGTCTCGGGGACTGCAGGTGTGGGGACTGCAGAGAAAGGGCATTGGGAAAAACAGAGGAGATCTGCTAGTTGAAATGAAAATTCATTTAATGAACAGCCAACCTAACACCAATAAAAAGTTACACTTGCCCCAGGGAATGTGCAGCAGTCACAGCAAACAGAAAAAAAAAGGAGCAGAATGGGGAGTGAGACCCTCCAGGGATGGGGTGAACCAGGAGGAGATGGAAGATGAGGAGCAGCAAGAGCCCTTGCCCTCAACCTTCCCCCTTTATACTGGGTGTGCTGTTAGTGGAGTTGGAAGCACCTGGAGCCAACTGGGGCAGCTGCCCTGGATGACTGCAAACTGCTTGGGGCTGCAGACCAGGGCTGGCCCAGGATTCCATCCCAGCCAGACCTGGACATCTGGAAAGTTAAAAAAACATCTCTGAAACTCCCATGACCTGAACACAGTTGCACACTCTGAGCCACAGCAGGTTTCACTGACATAACTGAGGTGATTCTGTTTTAGCTTGTGGATACCCACTGGGTGCCTGTCAGGACATGGGGCACCTACCAGGGTTACCCAGGCTCCATGACCAGGCCTATGCCAGGACCTGCCCAGAATGGGACCAGGGGAAGTCATCTGGCCCTTACCCCCTGCAGAGGTGCTGGATGATCCCCTTCTGTAAGGCTTCATCCTGTTTTGTTTTTGTGGGTTTTCTCCTTCCTCTAATCTCCTTCCCATGCTGCAATCGCTGTAAAAAGGGGGCCTGGAAGGGGCTGCAGAGGCCCAGCTGTGCACCTTGCCAAGATGGACAAGTCTCGAGTGCAGGGCAAACGCTCATGCAGGATGGGTCACTGCAGAGCCCCAGCTTGGGGAGCTCATTCCCTGCCAGAGTCCAGCCTGAGTGACACACGGAGGGAAGAGAAGGGGTGATGTGGGCTGTGCTGCACTGCCCAGAGCTTGGGGACATGCACCATGTGTCCCTCTCACAAGGCAGCACAGGGCTTCCCGGAGCATGGCACAAGCCAAACTGGAGACACACCACTGGACTGGGGAGCAAACACAGCCAGGCTGGACTCCTGCGGGTTTAGATGGTGTTGGAGTCATTATGGTGTACTAAAAAAATAATAAACATGATCTTCTGTAAAACATCGCAGAAGAGACGATTCAGGAGCCACTTGCAGCAGCCTCACTGTGGCTCCAGACACCTCGTTGGCTGCACTTGACCGGGGGTGAAGCCATCCTTCCAGTCCTGGTCTCTTATCTAGCCTGGCTGAAGTGCTCTGAAACAGTTTAAGATGAAATCACCCGCTGCCCGGGGGAATGAGGCTGTTCAGAGCAGGACCTCGGGCGGTCACTCCTCCCAACCAGCAGCTTCGATTTGAAGCGTCGCTTTGTTTTTCTTCATTATTTCCTATTTCCACTCGGGACATAAACCATGGGACAGCAAACGCAAGGATGCAGCGCTGCCGAGTGGCACAGACCCATTCCAGGCTCTCCCAGGACCCCATCCGCAGTCAGCCCAGCGCAGCTCTGTCCCCAGACTCGAGTCTGAACATCAGTATATTTTGCCCTGAAGGTATCGGGCTGTTTCTCCCACCTACAACCTCATTCTCCACCTGAGCGCCGTTTGCAAGACAAAAGCACCAACCAGACCAGGGGCGGCCAATACGCACAGGAGGCTGAGGCAGGAGGCAGGAATGCAGCCTCCGAGACCTGCTTGAGAGCGTCCCCGAGCGTAAAGAGCCTGGTTTTAGTTGTTACCAGTTAGTTTTATTTTTACTTTCTCTGTGTTGCTCCAAACCTGTTATTTGTAAGACAGAATTGACGCTGAGCTGCTTTTGGAAATGATTTCAGGCAGTTTAACGTGTTTTTGTTGATGCAGCATCTGTAGCATCAAAATAGCAGCAGGGTTCATCATGTTCATGAGCCTTTGAGCTCTGATGGCACAGAGAGTTTGAGTTACCCTTAGAAATGAAGTATTGCCAGATAATCTGGAATCCCCTTTGCCTCTGGAGCTCTTGTTGCCTCTCAAGCTGCTCTGGCCACAGGCAGGGAGTCGAGTGACTCTGGCCAGGTTACTGTGGGTCCTTCCAGCCTCCAACTAGGAGGGTGAAATGAACTGCAGCCTGAATTTGGAGTGGGAGAAATGTTTTGAGCAACAGGAGAGTCTCCCGAGCCTCCTGCGCTGTGTTAGAGCCAGATGATGTTTGTTCTGCTAATTCACCAGTTTCCTCTGCACTACCCAGTTGCACTGCTCAGCTTTAGCAGGTCTAAGTACCTGCAAGGGGAGGTTTTTTCTTTTCACTGGGCCTGCAGCTTCAGCCGTTTACTACAAGATGTTCCATGAACAGCTCCTGTTCAGTCAGTCCACTCCTTCCAGTTAACTCAGGGATTTCCTGCACTGGTCCCATTTGGGTGCCCCCATAATGCTCCAGAAATGTGGTTACAAGCCCAACACTGGGCACATCAGTCTCCTGTCACCTAAGGATTATATATATTTAACCTCAGGAACACAACCCAACATGTGCTGGTATTTGGAGGTCTTTTAGCTTCTAGAATGTTTAATGTCAGAAGCTTTTCTCCCCCACCCACTTCCCAGAGAGAGCAACAGATCATTCTGACCAACAAGCATTGGAGCTGCTTTCATTTCTTTATTTACTTTAAATTAACCAGCCAAGCATTTCCAGTGGTCTGAACCAAAGCCACTGTCAGGGCAAGGAGCCCAGGCCTTAGCTCTGCCCTGTCCCACTTCTCCCCTGGTCCCAGGGCTGTCTCTGCTGAAACCCCTGAGCCTAGACACTAAAACGTCCTGGCGAGGACCTGTTTTCACCTCAAGCTCCACGATAAACACTTTAAATTTCAGAGCACTGTAGGATAAAAGGACTGGAGAGGTACAACTCCTCGGGAGCTGTGGAACCCTCAGCACAGCCACCCCAGGGTGTTTCAGACCCCCCTCCACTGCTGCCCCAGAGCTGTGTTGTCCCCACCTCTGTGAACAAATGAAGCCACAACAGAGACTCGTGGAAATCTCTAAAGCCATGTAAAACCCGAAGGCATTAAAATTTATTAAATGATGCAATAACAACAGAATTCTTTATTTACAATAGCATTATTTAACATCAAATAAGCAAATAGCGTCAGCAAAGCAATATTAACTTGCATAAATGTATTTAAAATTTCTCTGAATATATCTACCTTTGCATAAACTGCTCACACTAGAAATACAAACATCGATGCAGGTGAACAAAGTGATGTTCAGAGTCAACTCCGCTTTGAAAATAAATCACAACCTGAAACACTGTTAAGCTTTCTCCTGAAGAACCATAGTTTATATATTGCTTAATTTTACCCTTGTATAATCTTTTCATATACACACATCTCAGATGCAACTTCATGATGAACTGTACAAATAAAACCCACAAATGACATAGAGGGAAAAAAAAAATAAAATTAAATGACAGTAAATGTTTGAAGAAACGTGTCCATCATCTCTATTGAACAACAGAAAGATTAAGTGATGATGCACTTATTCCAAAATTGTACACAATTCACTATACAAATATAATACATCAGACAGCTATGTAGGAATATACAAGACTTAAAAACAGATCTAAGGCATTATGCTAGAGTTTAGCATTTTGAGGTTCTTGCACATAGCTTTTACCTGTAGTAAGAAACTTAAAAGAGTTTGTTTTAGTCTACAAAGGAACACCAGGGAGAAAATTCTAATTAAAATCAAAGCCACTACAGTAAGTTTTCGTTTGTGCAGAGAATGCTTTTGCTCTTAGGCAGCATACTACCATACAAATGCTAGAAAACTTTTAAATTCACACCAACAATTAATGGCTTCAGTTGCATTTCAAAACTGATTGTGTATCTTTGGGTTCTGCAAGTGGAGCTGTGCCACCCATTTCATGTTGAGCCCACACGGATTCCGCTTTAAACAGAGGATAAAAAAGGTACTGTATAAACTGCAAAAACATTGCTTTTTGTTAGCACAGCCCGGGGGTACTGCTGTGGGACGATATTGTCAAGATTTGAGTACAAATTCATTCACTGCAGCAAATCCTCACTTTGCTTTCCCAGCTCCCCAGGGTCCCGGGCTGCACGCGGATCTCACGCGTGATCAGCCTTTCACATTGAGTACTGTAAGTAGAACACTGATTAAACTCCATCCAAGCACTTTCTCCCACAAATTTACTGTATACAGGATGAAAAATACTGACAATGAAGGGAATTGATTTGGCTTTTTTTTTTTGTTTCTATAGCGATCAATATGATCAGAAGGTTCCTTCACTCACTTTTTCTTAGTCAGGACTAAAGCCACGATGAACCCAACGGAGCCGAGGCAACGGGCACAGTCTCCTTCCTTTCAACATGGCAATGGATCGAGAAGCATCACAGTCACTACAGATGAGGAGGGTTTGCAGGTCTGCTGTGAGGTGGGACAGACTGGAGCTGTCTTGTCCCCTGTGAGAAAGAACAATCTACCTGCAGAGGTTATGGCCGAGAACCGGAGACAAGTTACCCTAAAACTCATTCACACTGGTGGTGCACGGAGGGAATTCCTTCCAATTCACGTGTTTCTTACACCAGGATTCTTGTCAGCTCTCTAATGCCAGGTTAGCACAAGCACGGCGGTGCCCAGGGGTCCCCACCAGCAGGTAGGAGGGTGGCTCAGCTGGCCCTGGTGGGGTTTGGTGGCAGCTGCCAAGGGCCGTGTCCCCGAGCGCTGGCACTGCCCTCTGCAGGGAGAACACGACCGGCCCTGTCCTGGGCTCCCAGCAAAACCCTTTGCAGAGGCAGCCTGTTCGAACCCCCCAGGACAGCTGCTGTTTAATCCCAGCCCCCACACAAAGCCAAGCTGGATCAGCACGCAGGGCACCGCAGCTCCCGCACAGGGCCAGGCCGAGGCTCGGCGTGAGGGGTTAGAAAGTCTGTGCACTGGGGGACAGCAGAAAGAAAACAGAGGCCAAACCCATCAGTTCCTTAGTGTTTCAAAGTCCTCAGTCACAGAAATAAAACGTTATTCCAACCAGGGTGGGCAAGAAGAACAAGCCAAGCCCCGGGCCCAGCTGCGGCCTGCTCGGTTAGTTACGAAAGGATACAAACATACAAAATCAAGAATTGGTTCCTACAGTGGCTGCATATAATATAGGTTAGTTAAATGACATTATGAGCAGAATCACAAGGTTTAGAAAATGAGAAGTCTTGAGCCTACAAATTAGGTCTAATCAAGGCATTGTGATCCTTTACAAAACACTTTCCCAGGAGACACACACGGCTAAGAAGATATCTAATTTAATACTGAAGTACCTCATTTGGAATCAACTTCACAACATGTAAATCTCACAAAAATTATACAAGTAAAACACTTAAGTTTTCAACTTAAATTATTGCTTGTTTACATATAAACTGGATTTTTAGGTACCTTACAAAACATCCTCGTAGTCCACACGGCTTTAAAATAACCAAGAAACGCGCGACAGTGGTGAAGTCTGTAGTGATGTCTGCTAGGGGGTCACAGCAATTGTTACTCTCCCAGCGAAGGGGAGGGAGACAGAGACGCTGATGCTCTAAAGCAGGGATCTTGAGCTCTTGGACATGAGGCACCACTTCTGCCACTGCCACCATCGGGGACACACCCGCCCGCCCGGATGGCTGGGAACAGCCGGGGACGTAACGGGGCAACCCGCTTCTGTTCTACTAGAAAGAGCAGGAAGGTGACAGAAGTCAGGAGAGCCAGGTGAAAAAAAATAAAATATCAGGATTTGCTGACTGATAGGAATTTAATTAAATACGAGAGTAGCCAACTTGTGTGTTTTGGATCCATGACTTGCATTATAAAGGTTACCAGGAAACCCAAGCCAAGCACCCTGTGAGCAGCCCTCTCCAGGGTGATTTCCATCCACTGTGACCCCACTCAGGATTGGTCTGTGTGGTTTTCTGCACCGCTCCATCTTCTCCGACCGGCCGCCGGCGGGATGCGCTCGCTGGGGGTCTCTGCACGTACCAGGCGTCGCCTCCACCCCCTCCTCCACGCCTCCTCTCCGCCCCAGGACGCAGGCCCGAGTCCACAACTCCAGCTCCCAGACACAACCGAGTCCTTTGCACCAGATCGAGTAAGCCAGGGAAAAACAAAGCAAAAAAAAACCAAAACCCAACCCAAAACCCCCACACCCCGAGGTGCAGAACTGAACAGAAACGGAACGAGAGCATGGTTGTTTTTTTCCTTAAATACATACATTTAAATACATTCAATCTGACACGGTTTATGCAAGTTGCCTGTCCAGATGCACTTCGCAGGAGAGATCTAAGTCGCACTAAGGTGAATGCAGAGAGCAGACCGAGCGACCGTCCGGGCTCCAGCTGCCCCGGGGCGGCTCCGTGGGGCCGCCCGCGGCTCCCTCGGCAGGGGGGCCGGTGCTGCCCGCGCCGCGGGGCGCTGGGCACTGGGCACGGCCGGGGAGGGCTGGGGCCGCCTGCCCGGTCAGCTGCAGAAAGGAGCCACCGAACCACCCTCGGGGTCAGCAATACTTCTGCAGAGAGATGGGAGAGGAGAGAGTGAGCAGCGAGGATGGAGGGGCTGCTGAGGGCTGTGGCTGCCAACCAAACGCTGGGCTCGGGGGCTGAAAACTACTGAGCTGACAAAGCTGGAGTGCCTCTGAAAACTACTGAGCTGACAAAACTGGAGTTCCCTCCGGGCACACGGGCACCACCCACCTGAGACCCAAGCCCAGTGCGCCGGTGCAGGGTTAACTCGCTGCACTGTGATTCATCCCAATTATCATGGACATCCCAAGAACTCAGGATCTCCACCTCCTGCAGACTCCAGCCAAAGACACACAGCGTGTTTTAGGAGGAGTCTCCTTGGAGTATCTGCAAAATCTCCCTGAGCATCACCCTCAAAGGAAACAACCACCACAGCTCACCTTCCCCTCCAAGAATCACAACAAAAAAAAAAGGGAAAAAAGAAGCAGAAAAAGCTTCAGCTGCTGATCCCTGAGGATGTTCCTCATCCTTACCACAAAAAAAAAGAGCATACAATAAAATACATCTAGAGTTACACGGGTCTAAGTAAGGAGCTTGACACATTGAAGGCAGAATTAAACCTCAACTCCTCTGTGTTCCCTTGGGTACTTGTCACCTTGCTGTACCCACCCCAGCCCAGAGCCCATGCACTGCCAGTGCTGTTTCTTACCCGAGCTGCATCTCCATCCTGCTTTATCATGTCCATCCCAGGCAGCTGGTTTGGAAAGAGATTGCCTCCCCTCATAGCAGGATCATTAACCTGCCGGTAACGAGATGTCAAAGAGGATGAATTAATACAACAAACCACACTGAGGCATTACAAAGCAGCATTACAAACCACTCTGCTACTGGCATGCACCAGCACCCACCTCTGGGGTGATGGCAGCAGCAGGGCAGTGCCCGGGGAGCCGAGCACCCTCCTGCCCAGGCCGTGCCCAGCAGCTGGCAGGGCTCTGCTGCTGGTGCCTCGAGCCTGGCGTGAGGCTGGTACCAGCTGAGGAGAAGCTGCTCCCCAGACCTCACCCACGCAGCTTTCAGCCTGCAAACCACCACACAGGGGTTTCCAGAGCCTGGTGAGCTAACAGGTGGGCTGAACCGTGCCAACTGCTGGCTTTGTTTTAGGGACACTGCCACTGACTGTGACTGGAGAGAGATGAGCACGTGCACGTCATGTACAGCAAGCACTAGTTACAAGGAAAGGTTCAGCACTGCCTAGGCCACTGCTAAATGAAGATGCCAAACCATAAAGCACTGTGCCCAGAAAAAAAATCTATCAGTTTCAGTATTCAAACATACATGGTTATTTATTCATGTTCTCAGAAAATGTGAAGCAGCACAGCAAACATTCCTGAGGACTGCAAAGTGCTGTCCTGTGGCCCAGAAACAGCCCCTCAGCTGCCCCCCTCTGACCTGGATGACACCAAAACCATTTGCTCACAGAGACTGCATATAATGCAGCACTGGGGGTG
>JAOEGS010020560.1:22281-44985 GCA_025447755.1 Corythornis vintsioides
CAGCACTGCCTGGCTGAGAATATCAGCAAGGGCACTGGTGACCTGCAAGGTGCCACAAACTTACCTACCAAGAGCAGGAGCTCATGCTTCCAGGGACGTCCAGGAGCAACTACATGTGCTAGCTACAGTGCTGCTGGGGACACAGTGCTCTCTACCTCCTCAGTCACCCTGCTGATCTGAGTGCAGAGCTAAGCACATAGCCTTCTTAACATCACCATTTCTCAAGAAAGCTTGTAAAAGGAAGGTACCAGCTTGCAGCAGCTACAGCCCCACGCAGCAGGGCTGCCAAACTCCTGGAGGTCAAAACAAATCCTCTGTCATCTCCCATCCTTCAATTCTCACCTGCTCAGGACCCATGGAGGACAACCCTGATGTAGGCACAGAGGTCGCTGAGGTCATGCTGATCTGCCCTGTCATCTGGTTCATGTTGTTCATACCACTTGTGTTGGTTGCCATGGATACACTGATGTTCATGTTATTATTGTACATGCTGGTGCTTGCTTGCTGCCCAAAATGTGGTGGGGACTGTTGTGAAAACATGCTACAGCAAGGAATGGAAAAAGCAATGTGTCAGAATGCTGAAGCCACTAAGAAACTACTCTCTTTTTAATACATCTTAAGCTAGAATTAGTATACACGGTCATTTATTCCAACTTCCAAGGAAGAACTCGTTCTCAGCTCGACTGCAGTCTGAGGAGCAGGTATCTGAGGCCCATGTCTGTGCACACGACGCATGCCTTCGCGTGGGACACTATGGCAGGGCACAAATCTGCTCTGGGAGTGCAGGAACAGCCAGTCAGCTGCCCAAACAGGCTTCATGTGCACTTTAAAGAGGCTTGGAAAGTCATTTTTGGAGAGCAAGGGAAGCACCCTCTGGTGCTGGCACAGCACAGGCCTGCTGGGCACGAATCTGGGTCCGGTCTCTCTTTTGCACAAGGCTGTCTGCACATCTGAGTGCCAGATTTGCACCAACAGTTATGGCACGTGGGCTCACGGAGAGAGACATGCAGCTGTGCAGAAACCTCCCACACCTGAGCACAGGTTTGCAGTGTGGCCCTGTGGGAAACACAGTGGGCTAAGACAGTGACCACTGTGCCCTTAAGGCCGTTTGGGAAGAACTTCAGGATGAGCAACTGTGGAAAGACCACATCCCAGGTTTTGCTCCAAGTCAAGCCCTTTCTGGAGAGCACCTTCCTTCCTGGTAGCTCAGCAGCCAAGCAACAGATGTCTTCATATCCCAAAACACCCTTCTGTTTACATACCAGACTTGTCTACTCTTCAAGCATAATCCAGTGCCAGGGGAGGAATTACTGCTGCCCTGCATCCATTCAGAGGACACAGGTTAGGCTGCACCCCCATGGTGCCTGGGGGCACTCAGCAGCCACCTCCCCACCCACAGCTGGACCTCTCCTTCCCAGCAAAGTGCTGCTCCTGTGGCTGAGGAACCCTCTCCAGATTAACACTCAGCCTGGTGCCTGGGGACTCCATCAGGCTACTGCTGCCTCCTGTGAGACTTGCTGGAGCCCAACAGCATTCTGGGCATGGGACCAACTGTGGAAAATCCCACCATTCTCCTCCTTCCAATTCCCTGTCTTTTCAGGCCACCTAACCCCATTTTTCAGTTGTTATCTGGATGGCTGGCACAGCACACTGCAGATCATTGTGCATACTCAGCAGCTTGTGTGAGTGCATGTGACACATCTCTGCTGCAGAGCTGCAGCTCAGCCAACCAAACACTGCTCTGCTGCAGAACTGCAGCTCAGCAAACCACTGCTCTGCTGCAGAGCTGCAGCTCAGCCAAACACTGCTCTGCTGCAGAGCTGCAGCTCAACAAACCAACCACTGCTCTCACCAGTAAACCAGCAGGAAAAATATTTGGTGCTAGGCTGGGATAGTAAGAGAGGCCTGAGGACATCTGGGTGCCCAAAGCACTGTGCTGGGGACACCTGTGTGCACACAGGGTCAGCGACACCAACCCAACAGCTCTGCCAGCTCTCTGCCAGCATGTGGCCCACTGCTGCTGCCTATGAGAGCACCCAGCACCCTGGGTGCACAGACTGTCAGAGTTGCGACTGAGGCACAGGCCTCACTGGGCAGGTGACCACATGCATGAGTTGTGCCATGGAGCCAGCACTGCTCTCCCTGGCACCTGTGAGTGCTAATGAGCTGGCCCTGGCTGTGCCCAGCGTTTTGAGGGGGAGGTGAGAGCAGGCCCTGCAGCTCCAGGGGGGAGGTGAGAGCCAGGCCCTGCAATGACCCATTACATTACTCTGTGTGTCCGTGTTGGTTTTGTTTTGCATTTACCTGTTTCCACCCATATTCCCTTGTGCCCACCCATTCATCTCCGTAGAGGACTGATAGGCAGGGTTAGCCTGAGACTGCTGAATCATGGGGCTTTGACTATGAGCCAGTCTTGGGGACATCAGTGGACTCTGAGGAGTGGTGGCCCCTGTGAAGCCTGGATCGGGCTGCTGACTAATACCTGGAGAAGAAAACAAGACATTTAGCCACAGAATGTTCTAAGTTCAAACGAGCCAAGAGCTCAAGCTGCAGACCTGTCTCTACACGGTCCTACACGTCACCTGGGACCTAAAACGTGTGTCTTAATGTGGGATTTAAATGAAAAGCAAGGCATCATCAACTAATACAATATGTATCCTTGGCAGTTTCTCAGGCCAGGCTGGATGGGGCTCTGAGTACCCTGCTCTAGTGGGAGATGACCCTGCCATGGCAGGGGGTTGGAACTGGATCAGCTTTAAGGTCCCTTCCAACACTGACAATTCTGTGATTCTATCTAGGCCATCATTTTAATTCTGAAGTTCTCAGAACCACAGCATATCTACTTCTGTGACACTGCAAAACCAGGCCACAGCAGCAACCATTTTGTGATGCTGTAGAATAAAAAAAATAATCTAGATGCAACTAAAATAATAAATGAAAATAATTCATATTAGTTAGATAGTGGTGAATTTTAAATTATAATATACAGATGAAGCATTATCTCTCTTGGGGAAGAATCTGTCTGGTGTTTAAGCAATGCCTCCTTATCAGAGCTGAGAAGCAATAGTGCACCCCCCTTTGCTTCTGGTCACGATGCTTGTTGCCAGTGCCAGTTCACATCTTCACCTGCACTTTTCTCATATATTGGTTTGCTTAATTCAGCTGAAATTCAGAGCCCACCAAGCCCAGACACACACACACACACACGTGTGCTCACATGTGCAGACATTGACCTGTGTCCCTACGTGCAAACACACATGGGTCACACTTCCCAGAAGCGGAAGCAGGGTAGGAACGCGGAAGGCACCGTGTTCAAGGGCTCCTGAGTACCCCAGACCCCCAAGACCCCCACCCCCCGTGTCGCTCATCACCCCCAGGGTCCCCGGAAGGCGCTGGGGGCAGGACCGGTACCGTAGCTGGGCGGGAACGGGAACTGCTGGGCGCTGGCCTGCGGGATGCGCGGGTTGCTGATGGTGGCGGGAATGCCGCCGGCCGCCACCATGCTGGGGGTCATGCTCAGGCCCTGCCCGCGCATCATCAGCGTCCTCTGCTGCACCTGCTGCTGCTGCTGCTGCTGCTGCATCTGCCGCTGCCGCAGGTGCTGGCTCAGGATCTCCCGCTGCCGCTGCGCCAGCATCTGCGCGTTGATGGGGCCCTGCGGGAGACACCGGCACCCGTCAGCCGCACGCCCCGCCAGCCGGCACCAGCTGGGAGGTTCCAGCTCTGTCCCCCCACCACACAGACAACGGGGACATCACACGGAGAAAACCACCCTCCTCCTGCTCTGCTGCAAGAGGCAGCAACTGAAACAGCCCCAGGGTTTAGTGCTGCAGCCATTTCTAATCACAGAGCAGCTCACTAGGAAATGCATCTCTAGGAAACAAGAAGGTTGGTTAAAAATGCAGTTATATCCCTAGAAAACAACCACCCACCCCATGAAAATATGGAAGAGACTCTCAGAAACACAACAGTAAAATACCACCCAGACTTCATTACTGTAACCAACCTTTAGAACTTCCTCTCTGTATTTTCCACATGGCATTACTAATGTATTTAATTGGGGGAAGAAAGAAGAAAACAAAAGTTTTGTTTGTGGTTTTTTGTTTCTTCAAGTACTGTTCCTCTCACCTGCGTTGGCACTCCGGGTCTCAGAGACAGATTCATGTTGGAGACACTGCTGATCTGATTTATCAGTGGCTGCCGATTCTGGAGGGACAAAAAAAAAAACACCAAACCCCAGCAGTTTTTAGAAGGATAACAAGAAAGGAGAATTTTCTATACAGAAGTACATGGATTCACTTCCCAATCAGATGGTTTGAGGACCTAGTTTTACATTTCAAGCAGGGACTAGTTTTCTGCTCCTTCACAGAATGCTGTTTCTTATGGAGATGATGAACCACAAAACTAACACCAGAGGTGCCAAGCTGTGTACCAGCTGTGCTGCCCTCCCAGTTCAGGTACTGTCTGCAAAACTCACCATGGCCAGTGGCTTTAGTTTAGAAGTGGAATTAGACTATGAAACAGGGAACACGATCAAGAACTGGTCTGTCTGGAGTGAGCTGTCACTGTCTGAGGGGTCAGAGCCTGCCTGGGCAGCCCAGAGAGTTTGTGGAGTCTCCTTCTCCTTTGGAGTGATTCCCAACCCAAGCGATGCTGGGCCCCCTGCTCTGGGTGACCCTGCTGGATGGAGCAGGGGGATGGCACTGGATGATCCCCATGGAGAGATTCTCAACCCAAATGATGCTGTGGCCCCTGCTCTGGGTGACCCTGCTGGATGGAGCAGGGGGATGGCACTGGATGATCCCCGTGGAGAGATTCCCAACCCAAACGATGCTGGGGCCCCTGCTCTGGGTGACCCCGCTGGGGCACGGGGGTGGCACCGTGTGATCCCCACCCCGCCGCGCTGGGGTCCCTCCCGTGCCGCGGCTGGACGCACCTGCTGGGCCTGGAGGCGGTGCTGCAGCTGCAGCCGCAGCTGGTTGGGCTGGCTCTGGACGATGCCCGCGGGCCGCAGCCCCGGGCGCGGCTGCATGCGCAGGGCGGCGGCGTAGCCCGGGCGCTGCCCCAGCGGGTGGAAGCCGGGCTCGGGCAGGGGCGCGTAGCTGCCCTGCGCCAGGGGCGCCTGCGCCGCGTACTGCTGGGAGAACACGGGTGCCTTCTGCTCGATCAGCAGGCTGGGCTCCTGGCTGGGGAACGCCTCGGGGTCCACGGCCTGGCTCTGCGGAGACACGAGCCGCGGTCGGGGGGATGTGGCTGCTCTTGGGCCCCCGCAGACCACCCACGCAGGAGAGCACACACATCATCTGTACAGACACTAAACTCAGAACTAGAATCGTGTTTTTGAGCACTCGTGGAGACAAATTCCTCCTCTCCTCTCGTTTCATTCTTTCTTTCTCTAAAAACAAAGACCCACAGTCTGCTGTGTTCTTGACACAGCTGCTGCACCTTCCTGCCCATGAAATGACAAATGGGGTTTGCAAACCTGCAAACCAAGCGATGCTGGAACATTTTTGCCATTGCATGGAGATAAACTGGAAGAGGTTACAAATGAATAAGGCTCAGCAAGGAGGTATTTATCAGTATCATTTAAAGTAATGACCCAATAAAGACGCTGATGTGGACAGAGCCTCATTCCTTCAGGGCACTCACACCAACTGATTGTGCATTAGCATAAGAAAAGCGAACGCAGTCCTGAGCTCCACTCCAGCTACTCCCCTGGTACCTGCTCTAGACAGAATCATTTTGTAGCTTATTCTGCACTCACCCTGGAAATCAAGTTAATATAAATTTCAGTCCCTCATGAAAGAAAGACCTTCAGCTCCTATAAAATGTTTGATAGGTGTTTTAGAACATGTTCTGCAATGCAACAGTTCTCTTGTGTGTAAAATTCTTTAACTGTTCCCATTGAGATAAAAATTAAATAGAAAGATATTTACCCCTCAGTCTGACATAAAACATCCCATGTAGTTGTTTTGGAGGTACATGAAAGTCTCATATTGCAAACCATGAGCTCACCAACACATTCTGTCTCCAGTTTAGCACCTCACCGAGTTCGGTGTTGTACTGAATGGGTTTGGGGAGTTGGACTAGATGATCTTCTAGGTCCCTTCCAACCCCTGACACTCTGTGATCTCACTGTATCTAAAATGCTCAGGACAGGCAGATGGACTCCAAACGCCTCACTCCATCCTAGTGTGCAGGAGGTGTTTTACAGCCCCCCTCTGCCACACACCTGACAACACGTGGCTGACCACGGTGCCCGCACGCCCAGCGTACCTGACTGACCAGCTCCGGTATTCCCAGCGCCCTGTCGATTTCTTCTAGCCCGTCAAAGTTCCGTAGTGCCAGGTACAGCTGGTCCAGGAGAGCACCCTCATCGCTGGGTGACTCGGATGAAGGGTGATTACACAAGAGATCATCTGGTGAGCTGCCAAACGGTTGCCTGTGAAAACACGAGCGGTGCTGGTGAACAGCTGCACGAGACACTGCCAGAGGATTGGTGCCCCAGCTGTGCCAGCAAGCGGAGACAGGAACGACTGAATCACTGCCAGTTCTGCTCAGAAAACTATTCTGAATGAAAGTTACACAAAGAAGGAACTCAATAGCTGGTTAATGTCTGTCAAGACCCTGCTGGGAACCCACCCGGGACTCAGCACTCCACAGGGGTGCTCCAGAGCTGATTCCTCTTGTGGAACACAGAGGCTGAACAATTTCTTTCTAGCTAATTTGAGATGAGCACACTATCACAATCAGAAGAACCCACTTCCACAGACACTCATCTTAGTTGGTTTGGTACCAGACTAGGCAAGCCAGAGAGGTGACTGAGGGTTCCCAGGGCTGCCTGAGCTCACACAAACAGACATCTGGAGCTGCCCAGCAGCTCGAGGGACAGGGGAGAAAATGACATTGCCCTTCCTGCCTGCAGCACAGCAGGGCATCAGCTCAGCCCATCTGATGGATCTGCAACTCGGCTACCACTTCGTGCACAGGGTAACTGCCCCAGAAGGGAGAGTCTGGGCACTGCCAGGCCAGGGCTGGCTCTGGAGATCCTGCTCACCTCACCTTGCAACACGCTCACAGTTACCAAGGCAGAATTCAGGACCATTCCAAACCCAAAGCATAAAACTCACTGAGGAATGAGTAATTCTGAAATACCAGCTTATCTGCAGCCAAAGGACAGTTTTGTTTCACAGCTCACACACAAGCCCCACACCATGCACACCATGAGACTACAGGCACAGGAGGGACATGGAGCTGATGGAGCAGGACCAGAGGAGGCCACAGAGATGCTCAGGGGCTCCCAGGACAGGCTGAGGGAGCTGGGATTGTCCAGCCTGGAGAAGGCTCTAGGGAGACCTTAGAGCACCTGCCAGTGCCTGAAGGGAGCTGATCCAAAGTCTGGAGAGGGGCTGTTTCCAAAGGCCTGAAGCGAAAGGCCAAGGGACAATGGTTTGAAATGAGAAAGGAGTGGATGGAGATGAGAACTAAGGCAGAAGTTCTTTCCCAGCAGAGGGGTGGGCACTGGCACAGGGTGCCCAGGAAGGTGGTGGAGGCTCCATCCCTGGAGCCATCCCAGGTGGGGTTGAGGAGAGTCTGAGCACCCTGCTCTAGTTGAGATGTCCCTGCTCTCAGCAGGGGCTGGACTGGATGAGCTCTGGAGCTCCCTTCAACACAGACAATGCTATGGTTCTATGAAAACAGAGTGAGCAGAGCACTCTGCAGCTCAGGCAGACATTCTCTGCACATCACAGCAGTCTCACCCCAGATCATGACTGAGGGACAACAAAAGCTGTCAGACAGGGAGGGAGGAAACAGCTCTGTATGTGAACCCCTTTTACACGCCTGTTTGGAGAAACAAAGAAACATGTTTGTGTGTTTGGTTTCCATCATGAGATCTGTGGTTGCCATGGAAGCCTCATCTGGATGTCAGAGCCAGGCAGAAGGAACAAGCAGCATCCTCAGGCTGTGCACCTGAAGAACCACAGGCTGGCAGAACAAAAACATCTTCTCTTTAATTAGACCTTGGGCTGTAAAACATAAAACTGTATGATGCACCTTTAAAACATCACAAGTCTCATCTATAGAGAAGATTGATGTCCCTTTAAAACATCACAGTGTTAACCAGTCTCACCTACAGAGAAGATTCTATAGCTCTCACAGATGCACTTATAAATCAGTAAAAGGGAAGAGAGAAAAAAAAATATAATGCTTTGAATCAAACTGAATGCAAACTTTAAAGATGACTTATAAGAAGGGATCTATGATCTGGAAGAATAATTGATGAGGCCAACCAGAAATCCTCCCTCACACTACACACGGGTGTGAATACACCAAGAAAGACAAGGTATAAAGCATTTATTAAATTCTTTATGTTAAACTATTACTTTGGGCTTTTTCCCCATTTCTTTTACATACCACAATGACAATGTTTGATTTTTCTCTCAAATAATTATTTCTACTCACTATTTATCTTTTATCAAAGTTCACACTTATGACGATAATTGGATTATAAAAATGCAAATCCCAGGGATTAATAAAAACAGAAACAGCAGCACCAATCAACTCCTCATCTCTGCTTGGGTGTCAGTGATCAACCTATTCCTTTCAGATGCAACACAACAGGAGGTGTTTTCACCATCTTAGACCATCTTTTCACCATCCTTAGACCACCAGGTCTAAGGAAATGGTGAGAAATGCACCAGTAATAAACTGGAAGGATTATCTGCCTGGCTTGCTGACCAAAGACAGCCCTGTCCTTCATTTCAGTGTCATTTTCCCAGTGAATAATTCAGTTATGTGAACAGTGCTTTTGGCACTGGGACACACCCTCACTGGGGGAGAATCAGCAGCAGGAACATCTTGAAAAGCATGAAAAGTAGCAGAGAAAATGGCATGCTGAAGTTTACTCTTTTTCAAGTGTGAAAAGCTTTTCATGGTTCTGACATCGTTTAGAAGCCTGAACCAGGGGCACAGTGCAGACACCACATGTGAGGTCATGAGCTGTGATCCAACTGCAGCACTGGCTCCTGGGGAAGCAGCTGACTGCCCAGACATGAACTCCCCTGCACTGCACCTTTCCTTCCTCTCCTCTTACAGGACTGAGGTCAATGACACCCCCAAACACAAGAGAAATGAACCACGTCCTGCTCCCAGCACTGCTGCAGCTACATGGGCTCTGCTGTTCAGCCACGTCGTGTGAAATACAATTGCTAACAGTGGGAAGAGCAAACTCAGACTCACCCCATGTAATGCTTGAGGGGAAACAGAGCAACCAGCTGAAGACTGGCAGTGCCCAGTTCCCCAGCATGTAAAACAGCAGAGAAAGCACTCACAGGCACTAGCACAACATCTATCTACACATGTCATGAGCACAGAACACTGACAAGCTCCACTCAATGCACATTAGGGGAGTATTTTATGCAGAACTTTGTTCCCATGATGTATACAAAACACAGGCTGTAGAATCTCTGGATGTGACCCCAGACTCACCTGCTCTGGTTGCCAAAAGTTGCCTGATCTATAGGCAAGATGCTGTCGGGCCACGGCGCGGTCTGGTTGGGGGGTGCCTGCTGCTGGCTGTACTGAGCTCCTCCCATGTTCATCTCCAGCTCGGAGGGCCCTAAGCAAGGGAGAACAACCACACACCTCAGTGACAACCACTCCTGTGTTAATTATCCACGCTGCAGTAAATGCAAACAAACCTACCCAGACTTCAGCAGCATTACACTGAAAAGCGTTCATGATTTTTTGGGTTAAAACTTGGGAAGTAACATGAAAATTCTGACTGATTCACAACCATAAACAGCAGATGTGACATCACAGATGTGAGGTAGTCACATACGGGTGAGGAAGGGGCAGTGTTAGAGGCAGCACCATGAAGGCCTCGCTCTAAAGGAGAGCAATGACAGCGTTCCCAGCGTCTCCTCTCAAGGAACCCCACTCTTCAAGGAGCTGGCACAACTTCAGAGCCTCTATCCTGGCCACTCCACCCTGGAGCTGCAGAGGAGCAGGGACTGTCCCTGTCACGCGTTAGGAGTTGTTCGCACACTTTCCTTCCCGCTGCCACGGGGCACTCTGGCTGTGGAATCTGGAATGGAGGTGAGTCTTTCCTGGCTTGGCTTGTTTCTCCGCTCCACCTCTGACAACGTGGTGACTTACCCATGTTCATGACCTGAGCGGGGAGCATCTGTCGCGGGCCGGGCTGGCTGCCGGGTCTGAGCGGGACGCTGGCCGGGGCGCCGCGGGCCAGGCCGGCCTGCACTGGCCTGCTCATGGCGCCGGGGGCGGGCGCGCAGGTCACCCTGGCGGCGGGAGCTTGGCCCCCCCAGTCCCCGGAGGCCGCGGCGGGTCGGGGGGCACCGCTGCCCATCATCCCTGCACAAGAGACAAAGGGACTCAGAACAGCTTCGGCATCGCCAGCACCCGGCGGGCGGTGATCTCAGCCACAGAAGCAGCGGCTCCACTGGAAGCACAACACACCTGACTGCCCTGCCGTGCCCACAGTGTGCCCAGAACCTGCCCAGGCATTCAACGGGAGGAGGGACTGGAGATCACCAGGCATTTAACAGATGGAGGGACTGGAGATCACCAGGCATTTAATAGGAGGAGGATCCTTTTACTGTCTCAGAAACGCTCCACGTGCCCTGGTTTCCTTCCTCAGGAAGCCAATCTCCTCTGCTGACCATGGCCATGCAGGGCTCCAGGCTGTGCCGTGCCAGGCTGTGCCCTGCCAGCAAGGACCAGGATGGGGGTAATGCTGCATCACCACCGTGGGGTGCAGGACTGAGTTTGGGCTCACACTCTGCAGTCAGCTTTTGGCCCAGATGATCTCAAAGCAGTACCCAGGGCAGGGAAATTACTCACAGGAACTTTCCGATAGAGGCTGAAGTTCATTACTGTTATTTTAGGGGAAGTCCTCCTACATCTACTGTAAACAACTGATACCATTTATTTACACTTGGAATAGATAGAGTACTACGCTGACAGCAGCCAGAAAAAACCCAATGCAAAAATCCCCCAAAGCTGTGCATTCACAGTATTTGTACATTTTAATTTTCTATCGTCTAGAGAGCAGACAAAACACTGACTTCAGATTGTGCTACTGGTGCCTCCAGCTGCATTCTGCAGCACCCTTAAGTGAATACTACAAGCCACACAAATAATTATGACTTATCCGTTTGTTTGGTGATAATAAGCACTGTTTGGTGACATGTAGCCGTTGTTTGGTGCTATGTAACTGTTGTTTGGTGACATGTAACCCCTGTTTCACCTGCTGTACCATGTCTGCTCTGGTGATATGTCCTCGGGTTTGTTCTATTTGTGCACACATTCTACCAGCTGCATATGTGGTGGAGCCCATGGCAGGATCACAGACAATGCTCCTGACCCCGTACACACGAGATGAGTAACATCCTCTAGTGTGTACACAAATGTGAAACTGATAGGGAACTTGAAAGACTACAGGCTGACCTCTAAACTGCTTAAATAGAGTATTTCAGCGTCTGGCAGCACGTCCTTTTAACACAAAGCAAGTTAAATAGGAAATATTGACAGTGAGTACAGCCAGCTGAAAGGACTCACATGATACCCACTTATTTATTCAGTGGTAGCTGAGCACTTGGACAGTCTCAGACTGTGGGCCAGTGGAATCAAGTCAATCAGGCTTTCCCTGGGAACCTCCCTGGGGTATCTTTGTTCAGTCTCAGTCAGGGCAGCACAAGGAACTGATGTCCCACAGATCAGACATCAGACAAGAGGTGACGCTGCTGCAACATCTGATGGGTCTCAGAAACGTTTATGGTGCAGTAATTGATGAACACATTGGCATTTCTTTAATTTAAACTGAGAAATAAGGCTGATAAATACAGGATAACCAAGGGCAAAAAACAGGTCTGTAGATGCACATCACAAGGACCCACAGTTCTGCACCCCTGCAGAGAAGTGGTTCATTCATTTGCTTTTCTGAGGCAGGAAGAGGGGATCTTTATCTGTCTCAGCCTCAGCTGAACCTGGAACACTGATGTGAACAGACTGTGCTCATCCAGAAGTTTTCAGGTAGGTGAAAAGCTGTACATAGAGAGCAGGACTAAAGACATGCAGAAAGAGAAGCCCAAAGCAAACACTTCAATGAATAACACCCACGAGACATGATTGTTGCCAGAGTATTTGGAAAGTATTTCTGCACTTACTACACCCCAGAGTGAAGCTGCACTTGCTACAGCCTGTCACACAAATATGTTTAGAAGTACAGAAGGTGACCTCACCTGTGCTGCTGTTGCCCAGAGCTCCTTGAGTTCCTACCATGCCTTCGTTCCTGCCCATCAGTCCCGGCTGAGGTATCACGGAATAGGGGCTGCTGGCTCGCAGGGGGAAGGTCCCTGCACCCCCTGGGCTCTGCAGCGTGATGTCAAGTGGTAAATTCTGGTTTGGTAGCAACCTGCCCAGCTGCCCTGCTCGTGGGTTATTAAAAGCTAGACAGGAGGAGAAAAGAAAAAAAAAAAAAGCAAAGTTACAAGGATGGAAACTTGTAAAAAAAAACCCTCAAGCAAACAGCCTTGAAAGCTCTAGGGCTGAGCTGCTGAATGCTGCACAATTCACCCACTGTCACCTGTCTCACAAACAGCCCTGCTTGACATTTGTATGGAAACAGCAAAATGGAACATTCTGCACTAGAATTAACAAAACCTTTAACTGATGCCATTCAACTGACAGCAGAGCCACCACAGCACACCACACCACAAGGTGCTGTGCACACTGCTGCCCATTGGTGTTCCTGGCAGGGGGGTGGTTACTGCATGCAGATGTCAGCCTGAGGCAGATCATCAGGAATCACTTCCCTCTGGAAAGTGTTCCAGCATAAGCTGTGCTCCTGCAGAAGTTACCAACACTAAGGACAGACTGAGTCTCTATCAAATCCTGCAACCACACTTTGACTTGAATATTTAGGTTTATGTTTTCTGTCATTAAAAATATAAAAAATAAGCACTTTTCTGATTCAGCAGGAATGAAGCAGCCCAGAGTCAAAGCTGTGTCAGTGAACAGATCCCTGCCTGGTTGCTGTCACCTTCAGACAACAGCTTTCTCCCACTGAGGTGTTCCATGCCCAGCCCCGTGCCCCCCACCCCAGGCTCAGCTGGCCCTGGGCAATGTGCCACTGCTCAGAAGCACCCCTGTGCACACCACGAGTTCCCAAACGTGAATCAGACACTGACCCTGTGTTGTGGTTCCAATTCCAGTCACACTGACACACTGCACACCAGGAAACAAATGGTTTGGGTGAAATTACTGTTTTTGATGCTCCCTGGTGGCCTCCCCCGGGGGGACTCTGATCCAACAACATCCCTAAAGCAGCTCTGGTGTTTTTATATTCACCACAGCACGAAGAGGTTACAGAACTTCCACTGTCACTCCAGGGACAGTTTCAGAGCAGTTTCCCCCAGAAGTCTGAAAGACTCACAGAGCTGAGAGCTACTCCATGGTGCCTCTGCCAGAACCCACTGACCCTGCAGAAAGGAGAGCTGGGATCTCAGCACCAAGCAGCACTGGGGCTCATCTCCCAGTCAGGGTGGGATGGAAGGAGGTGACCTGTCCCCACACAACAAACTCCAGCAATCTGGCAAATCTAGCAGCTTCCAAGTCCCTTTCTTTTCAAACAGCTAAAAATACTGTCTTTTCATGCAAAAGATCTAAAATGAAAGGTGGTTATTGCTTCAGGAAAAAAAAAAAGCAATCCTCCTAACCCCCTCTTGGAACTGTGTGTGACCTGACCTCCATTCTGCTCTTTCTGTGCACAGGGGGCACTTGCTACATCTGTGCCCCTGTTTGCTGTACACAGGGCACATCTCATGCAGCAAACAGACACTGCCACCCTGGCCCGTGGAGGAAAGAATGAAGCAGTGTCTTTGGATGCTGTTTCCTTAACACTCATAGCTGATAAGACTTCTGTCTGGCTGGCTTTGCCCAGTTCTGTGTTGGCAGAGCAATGTTCCTGTGCTGATCTGGGAGTTGATGAAGTTACAGAACACTGTCAGCTGCAAGTGACTCAATTAAAAGCCACAATTTCAAATTAGACGAGCATTCCTCTGAATCATCCATCTTTCTATTAAGCCTGTGGTTTCAGTCTCTGCTTCACCCTTACAAAAGCCTCCTCGTCCCTGTCACTGAAGAGCTGTCCATGCCAAAGCCACAGCCTGACCCCTGACCACAGCTGGGGAAGGTCCAGTTCAGTCTCGAGGTGCTCCTGAAAGCCCCCCAGAGGGCACCACCTGCCGGGCACTGCTGTGTGACCGGGCATCACCCGTGTCTGGAGGCGGGATGGCCGCAGATGGCGCTGTGTCATCGTGCCAGGCCGGGCCAGGGCCAGCCCGTGCCCCGGACCAGAGCCCTCCCGGCGGGACCCGCAGCACGGAGCGGGCAGAGCTGCCCCGGCAGGGGCACCGTGCAGAGGGTGGACTCACTGCTCTGTGAAATCCTCATTGCTGGTTTCTGGGTGGCCACAGCCGTGCCGGGGCTGCTGTCACTGGTGAGCTGCATGAGGTCGTTGATGATGGCTTGCTTGTCCACCGAGCCCGCGGGCACGCCGGGCCGGCCCTCGGGGAACAGCTGCGGTAACTGGCTGTTCTGCAGGTCGTCCAGGATCTCCTCCAGGTTGTCCAGCTCGCTGCCTGGCTGCAAGGGAAACACACAGTGCGTGTGCCTGGCACCTGCTCTCACTGGCACAAGCGGGCAGCATCCCCGGTGGCACCTGGGACCCCCCCGGTGGCACCGGCCCCCCTTCCACACCCAGCCAGGGAACCCTCGGGAAGGGGGAGATGCTCCCTGTGCTCTGCAGCAGGGCACGAGACCCTGCTGACACAGAGGGGTGCAGTGCAGGTACAGCCAACACTCAGCACACTATTTCTAGGCTCGTGTGACCCGAAAGGCCAAGGGGCAATAGTTGAAATGAGAAGTGGGTTTAGATTAGAAAAAGGCAGAAGTTGTTTCCCAGCAGAGGGGTGGGCACTGGCACAGGGTGCCCAGGGAGGTGGTGGAGGCCCCATCCCTGCAGACATCCCAGGTGGGGTTGAGGAGGCTCTGAGCACCCTGCTCTAGCTGAGATGTCCCTGCTCTAGCAGGGCTTGGACTAAGGAGCTTTAAAGGTCCCTTCCCATCCAAACCAGCCTGTGATTCTCTCTAGGAAACCCCTCTGCTGACTCGCTGCCTTCCAGGCACTTCCACGTAGCTGGGTTGACTCAGGACACCAAGGGAGAAGGCAGAGCCAGGAGGAATCAGCTGTGGGATGTGAAGCCCAGGTGACTGTGTGGGCAGTGATAGGCAGATGCCAAAGGGTTACCTGAGAGACCAGCCACGGCTACCAGAGCCCCAGCAGCAGCACTGCAGAGCTGGGGCAAGACTGCAAGGCCAGCAGGAGGCTGTGCAGGGCACCCTGACTGACTGACTGACAGACACCCTGACTGACTGACAGACACCCTGACTGACTGACAGACACCCTGACTGACAGACACCCTGACTGACTGACAGGAGACACCCTGACTGACTGACAGACACCCTGACTGACTGAGAGGCCCACCCAGTGATCTCTGGGACATTCAGACACAGGGCCCGAGACAACAGAGAAGGAAAGTTGTAGATGTTGTCTGGTTTTGTGTAGGACTTTGTGACTTTTTCTTCCTTGTTTTCTCGTTTTTTCAAACACTCTGGCTACTGCAATGCTTTGTTTAAACATCAGATGTTAAAAAAACTAAACACTGACCAAAAAACCAACCCAGAACAAAGGCAGAGAACAACATATTGATCCAGATGTGTCAGAAAACTGCACTCCCAACATGCTGCTAATTCCTCTGGGGAAGTGGCAGAGAAAGGCCAAACACAGCAGATGTCACAACAACGAAATTACATACCCTTTCTTCTTCTTCTTGTTTTGCTTAATGTAATCAATACCAAATATTTCATCTTTATTTTTGATGAGGGTTCTCGACTGCTGCAAACGCTCCAAGACAGATGTAGGACTAAGCCCAGGCTACAGCGTTAGCCTGGCTTCCAGACCCACCCTCAAAATGGCACCATAGGTGCAGAAAATATCACTAAAATATTTACTGGGTTAGTTTCATGGGATTTTCCCTTTATTTATATGCTATATTTATTTTGTTAATGGTTTAAATTGGTTATGTAAACAGAAGGCACACCCTAAACTCTCTACAGAACAGGTGTTTGTCGTGGGCTGGACACAAAAAGGGCCTGATAAAGTGCTAAAGCATCACGAGAAAGCTGTGCTGCACATATTTCCACTATCTCTGAGCAGTGCAGGGACAACGGTCTCCACACCAAGTGCCACAGGACACAAGCAAATTGTGCTTGGAAAGGTGTTTGAAAAAGGAGCTGCTCTGGAGGCACTTCTCAGCCACGTGGAGCAGTTCCCTGCCTGGGGAAGGGTTTTCAGCTCTGAGTTGCACCCCAAGGTGCCTGGGTCACCAAAGCTCTGGCTGCCATGGGCTGGGGGGCCTGGGGGACACCCCAAGCCTCTGAAGTTCTCTCTCCCACCACGGGCAGTGCCCCAGCTGGCACCAGACCCCGGGTTCTACCCCACAGGTGCGGTTGGAAAGGAGCTCCAGGGTCACCCAGTCCAGGTTCATCCCAACATCTCTCTCTCCACCAGACCACAGCCTCAAGTCTACTTGTTATTAAACCCCTCCAGGGATGGTGACTCCACCCCCCACCACAGGAGCCCTGCTGCTGCCGCAGGGAATGTGGCACAGCCTGAGACCATCAGCCTCCCGAGGCAGGGACAGGCAGTGGCACTGGAATGCTCTCCCACCCCAGCAAGGCTCCTGGCCGTGGCTCTCTCTGCAGACTACCTACAAGACTGCTATTTTTAGGACAGGGGTGCACTTCAAAGCATTTCCAGCTCCTAAAGTCCCAGCAGAAGGAGAAACCACCCTGCTCTGCTTCCCAGGGCCCCCCCACAGCCCTCCCTGGCACTTTCCAGAGGGGCTGCACACTCTGGTGAATAATCACTTAAAAATACAACGCTCCTCAGGGATCAGAGTTTTAAATAAACCTGCAAAATAGGTAACACAAGCACACAGCTAATTTTTACCTACAGGAGGAAGGGGAGGGCGGGGGGAGGACGCAGGAGGGTGGAAGAATTTAGCACAAGAATCTGTGTTCTAGTCTTGTACTAAATAGTTCCAGCTTTGATCTAAATTTAGGCAACGAGCACTTCCTGTGGGAGACCAGAGCTGAAGAGTTTCTGATGCTAAATATTTTCAGTGATTTTATAATTGGGGTAAAGTGGTTATTTGTTTAAAGGCCTGGCCTTCAGCTAGATAAATGCTTACATTATTTTATATTCCCACCATTTCCTCTGCTACTCCACATTTTATTTCTCCTGTTTATTCAGCTCCAGGTTTCACTGCATTTTAAGTAGGTTTTAAAACTCTATTTACAAGCAACAAAAGCCCTTCTGTGGTTCTGCCTTCCATCAGAGCTGCAGGGCTGCCTTCTCCTCACCACTCCACCACATCATCCTCCAGCTGCCCCATCTCCCAGAGCTCCCTGGGAATGAGACAAGCTCCAACACCTGTCTTCACCCACAGCCCATACTCCAAACCCCTCCAATCCTCACTCTGCTCTCAGAAGCACAAAGTCTAAGAATAAGAAATGAAGATATTCACTTGACAAAGTTCACAGTCCTGGGGACCCGAGTTTCAGATGCTTGAGGCTGCCAGTGCTGAGACACTGAAGATGCAGCTGATGCAGCTCAGCAGGGACATCCCTAGAGAGCAGCTCACCCTCCCTCTGGGCTCACATGAGGATGAGATCAAAAACCCTGGCTGTTTTCCCATGACTGATAAAGGAGTGGGGAGGAGCACCCTGGAGTGGACAGATCTCTTCTCAATGGGACAACACCTGCTCTTTGTGAACAGCTTCTCCAGCTAAGGCATTTCTTGTCCACTCCACACAGATCATTAAAGAGCAAATGCAATTCTTGGGGAGGAAACTATGCAAAGACCATGATTTTGTTCCACTTAGGCATCGTTTTTTGGTGATTACCAAATGCTGTGTTCAGTCCAGTACCAAATACTGAAGGATCTCTGCCTTCAACCTAGTAGTGAATTCAGTGTGGACTAGGAGTGGAAACCTATTGCACACTTTAAAAATGGTTTATTCTTGCTGGTTTACCTGTGAACTTCTTGATTTCTTGTTTTCCTAGCCTAGCAGAGCCAGGGTTCTCCCAGAGGAGTGAACCCTCCCTCTGCAGGCACTACACCACAGTAGCTGCATTCAGAACTGAGGAAATCAGTGTGATTTGGCTCAGTTCCCCCCCGAAGCACAGCAAGGACTGAAAACCCCAACTGCTCCTCCAGGAGGGCAGCAGCTGTCACCCCGTGCTGGGACAGGAGGAGCCCTCGGAGGGGCGGGTGCCAGGCTGTGGACAAGGCTGCACAGCTCAGGGGCCTGGAGCAGTCAGAGGAGCCAACAGGCACACGGAGAACACGCAGGGGGTGAAAAGCAAAGTGGGACAAAGGCTGTGAATGGAGAGCCCTGCACATCCACACCTGCAGGGCCCAGGATGGGGCACTGCCCTGGGAACAACGACCCGTGGGGAGAGCCGACCGTGCGGGGAGGAGCTGGGGCTGGAACTCGAGGCCTGTGAACGCCCCAGAAAGTGCCCCACACTGAACTGATTGCAGCTACCTGCTGCACAGAGAAGATAAGCAGAAGATAAAGAAGAATAGGGAAGATAAACAGAAGATAAACACTGAAGTAGCAACTTGCTTTTGCCAAGTCCCTTTTTTGTGCAACGCTTTGAGAACTGGAGCATTTGGGGTGCTTTTTGGAGGTGAATTCTCCACGAAAGCCAGTGCAGCAGCTTTCAGCACAGGTCCCAGCCACACACAGCTCAGCAGCGTGCTGGGAGCAGAGCAACAAGCAATCTGGCAAAGACATCTGAATGCAGAGCTCAGCACAGACACCACTGAACAATCACCCACAGGAACCTGGGGCTCACCATCAAAAATCTGAAGTAAGAAAAATCCAACCACAAATCCTCCCTAATTGGCACAGAAACAAGGGAAGTCTATTTGCCTGGATTTTAATTTGCAGATCAAGTAGAGCACAAGGGCCAGTAAGGCCAAGTTGGTACCAGCCCTTTCAAACAGCTCCTGTCCCTCACACGGTCACTGTGCCAGGCGAGCTCAAGAGCCACTTCTCACGGGGATGATCCAAGGGGAAAAGCTCTCAGTAAGGAGCAGATTTTCCCCTGCCACCCAGGAAAGGGTCCCCCCAGCAGCCCCCGCCTTGCCCGGCTCCTCCCAGCAGAGCTGCTGACCACTGCTGAGCAGCAGCCGCTGGCAAAGCTGGCAGAGGCTGGGCTGAGAAGGCAGGGAGTCTCCTGGAGCACCCAGGGAGTGCTCTGAGAGGAGGCCCGAGGCAGACCCGGGCCCAGGAGAGCAGCTTACCTGTTCATTGGGCTCGAAGCTCATCTCCTCCTTCTCCGTCCTCATCCCCAGTAACTTTGTGCTACCAGAAGGGTCTGTCTTACTGTCCAACCGCTCCAGTTTTGGGGGTATGTCTGGTAAACCAATATCTTTAGTATCATCTTTATCTAGCAAGTAGCGAAGTAGTGCATTATTATTCTTCTTAGGACTCGCTGGCTCCTGTTTAACAGTCACCTCTGAACCAGGAGCTGTGCTACTGGACTCCTGGTTCAGCTCTTTGCCTGTGGCCTCTGCTGTGAGCTTGGCCAAGTCTACAGGAGAACTACTGTCCTGCAATAGTCTGTGCAAAATTTTATGCTTCTCCTTGAGCGAGGTTCCGTGCGCCGAGCCAGAGCCGGGCAGCCCTCCCGCGGAGTCCTTGCTCGCGTCTGCCATGGCGCTGGACAGAGGCGAGGGCTCCATCTGATCCGATTTGGTGGTCAGCAGCTGTAAGAGCTTTGTCTGGCTCTTGCCATCGTGCAGTTTGCTCTGTCCATCGGGCCTCTCTCCGCCCACGCCCGGCGGCAGGCCGCTCTCGCCGCCGTCTTTCTGCTCTCCCGAATGGCAGCTGCTCTCTGCCTGTCCAGTTGTACCTTCCGACTGCTCCCCGTACAGCCCGAAGCAGTCCTTCGACTCCAGGCTTCCCATCTTGCTTAGCTGGGGGGGGTTCATGCTCACGGGGGAGTTCTGCAGGTTCCCCATTTTCAGGTCGGGGGAAGCCAAGGAGGAGCCCAGCGCGACGCCGTGGCCCTCGCTGAGGGCCTGCAGCGCGTTCAGGGAGCTGTTGGTGTAGTTATGGCTGTTTCCTGTGCTGCTGCAGACTGCCACGGGCGAATGCAGGCTGCCGGCGGGGGAGAACTGGCCGGGTGGGACGCGGGGGCTTCCTGCCACTCCCGGGCTCACGCGGTGCCGCGGGGAAAGCATGGAGCTGGGCTGCCCCGGGGTCATGCCGGGGCTGCTCTGCGAGGGGCTGTTCATTTTTAGTGCATAGTTACTACCCTGAGGAGTGGATGCCTGTATGCTCGACACGTGGTTCATTCCCCCTGCCCCACCAAACCTGCCCGCCCCAATGGCCATTTGTTCCTTTGGGCCATTCATGGCAAAGTTTATATTGCTACTGATGGTCATATCCTGACCTGGGTTCCCACTGCACATGGCCTGATGGGCAGGGCTGCTGGAGTTCATTGGGTTCAGAATCTTCCCCATTCCTTGTCCAGTCAAATCCTGATTCATTCCACAGACGTTCTGCTCTCTGTGTGGCAAGGGGAAGAAAAACAACCCGTCAGCTGGAGTGGCAACGGCCTGCTCACAGTTACAGCACAGAAGAGGCAAAACCCCAAACCTCTCTGTAACAACACAACAAACCCACAGCTGAAAGCACACTGATGACTGGCAGAAGTGACACACAGCTCCCCACGTGGCTGCCTGCTGCCAGGATGGCTTCTCTGCACCTCCCTGACAGTTCAGCAGAGGAGAGAGACCTCACCTAATGGAGAGTCACTCCAGTGCAGAGAGGGCACACTGTAGACTCCCCCTTTACTGTGTATCCTTACAATTCAGCAAGAGCCAAGGCCCAGAACTGCCAGGAATCTGATCAGAACCCACGCCCCAGACCAAGCCATGTTGACCAGGACAGCTGTGGACAGCTGAGGTGTGGACTCCAGGGCTGTCTGCCCAAGAGCCCATGCTCAACGGGGGCTCCAGAGCTTCCCGACCGTGCTCCGAAGCGGCCCAGAGCAGGAGACCTGCTGGACACAGCCCTGCACTGGCCCTCGGGAAAAGGGAGACGGAAAACACCTCACACAGGAGCTGGAATTCGTAGCTTACAGAGGTAAGAGGGAGGAAATGGAAGAGAGAGGTAAGGAAAAAGCTCCTGTGAGAGCACCTGAGGGGCACTTCTCCTCTGGAGACTGTAATTAGTTTATGGAGGATGCAATAAGCTTTCTGCTTCTGTGTTAAAACCCTGGACTTCAGACATATTCCCAAGTGCTAAAAGCTACATAAGAGACACAGCCAAGTAGATTAGGAGGGAAAAAAAGTTATGAGAAAAACTAAATAATCTCTGGCCTTCCAAAACCAAATACTAAGAAAGCACTGGCAGTACCTCTTTTCACTGAGGTGCAGAGCCCTGCTGCTCATGCAGGGTGGCTGCAGATAAACCCCTGTGCTTCTGAAGTACCAGAAGTGAGAGAACAACAGGAGCTATGAACAGGAGGGGTCTCTAATCCCACCACAGACACAACAGTACCAGTGCTCTGTTCAAGAAGTCAGAGCATCTGCAACTACCATTTTTCATGTAATGTTTCTTCAGATGTGAAGTTTAGCACTTCAGGCAACACCAGGTGTGTTCAGCAATCCAGAGCATGCCCATTTCAGACAGCTGCCACCTCTACCATGTCAAATGGCTTCAGGTGTAACTACTTGGAGCTATTTTCTTCCTCTCAAAACACTGACACTGTGGCTACAGTGAAACAGCATTGTCATTAAAGTCAGGAAATAAAACCTGAAACAGAATCTGGATAGAAATACACCAGGGGAAGCAAGAACTTAATAAAAACTTTATGCTGAAGTTCTGAGGTCAGTGATTACTTACCTGCAACTTCAGCATGGTACTGAAAATAAATAGATCTAACAGTGGTGGCATTTCTCAGGACTGGAGGGGTGAAAGGCACTAATCCAAGCACCAGAGAAGACAAGGAATGAAGAGACACAAGAACTTAAAATAGCCAGTTTGTCTACCATGCTGTTCTAACAATCATAACACTGCAGCTGCTCCAGGGGAGCAGCAGACTGGGCATTAGGGAAGAGAATATCCAGAGCCTGGCACAGGCTGCCCAGGGAGGGGGTTGAGTCCCCAGCCCTGGGGGTGTTTCAGGGCTGTTGGGATGTGGGTTTGAGGGACATGGTTTAGGGGTGAGCTGTGTAGAGTAGGGCTGATGGTTGGACTGGATGATCCCAAGGGGTTTTCCCAACTGGAATGGTTCTATGATTCTGTGGTACTCTTCTAAGGAGACCCAGATCCAACATGTGACTGACTGTGAACTACAGGAATTTAATCCCTCAGAGTTTTCTAGATGTAATTACATTTGGAAGGTTTCTTGCCTTTACTATAAAAATACGGGAAATTAAAATACCGAGATGAAGAGCACTAAAATAAAGGAGGTTTTTTGTTTTAATGGGAGATCTGGATGTGACAATGCAGCACACTGTAAGTCCTGACATAGCC
>JAOEGS010020560.1:45085-66220 GCA_025447755.1 Corythornis vintsioides
AGCCTCTCCCTGCTACAGCGGTGCTGTCACAGCCCGCTAGCAGACCTGGCTGAAGTGACCCTGCCCCAGCCCCGGGAGCCAGCAGGTACCTGTGGAGCATGTGCAAGGAGATGACAAGCTGGGGCTCGCTGGTGGTCTGGGAGCGGATCAGCTTGCTCTTGGTCTGCGCAGAGACGATGGTGCCGTCGGACAAGGAGAAGCGGTAGACGGGGCTGAAGGCCAGGCCCTGCCGCAGCACTGCAACGAGAGCGCGGGGTCAGTGCCAGCAGCACACACAGCTCAGTGACAGCAGCTGCAGTGCCAGACACCCACAGCTGCTCAGAGACCCCAGAGACGCTCAGTGCCAGCAGCAGAGACCCCAGAGCTGCTCAGAGACCCCAGAGACGCTCAGTGCCAGCAGCAGAGACCCCAGAGCTGCTCAGTGCCAGCAGCAGAGACCCCAGAGCTGCTCAGTGCCAGTGACCCCAGAGCCGCTCAGTGCCAGCAGCAGAGACCCCAGAGCCACTCAGTGCCAGCAGCAGAGACCCAGAGCTGCTCAGTGCCAGTGACCCCAGAGCCGCTCAGTGCCAGCAGCAGAGACCCCAGAGCTGCTCAGAGACCCCAGAGCCACTCAGTGCCAGCAGCAGAGACCCAGAGCTGCTCAGTGCCGGTGGCCCCAGCACTGTTCAATTCCTTTAACTGAAAGTGAAAATCATGTTATGGAAGAGCAGGGCAGATCTCCAAACTTTAATTCTCCTGCTCACTCTCTGATGAAACAAATCCCACCAATGAAACCAGTCTGACCAATGAAACAAACCAATGAAACCAGTCTGACCCTTCCCAGTTCCTGGTCCAAAAGACATTGCCCTGGGATCACACATGGCAGGAAACACTGAACTCCAGAGTTTTCATATCATTGCTTAGGGGGAAAAAACAGGAATGAACCACTACAGATACTTCCCATTTCCCATGTTTTTTCATACACACACACATTTTCTGTGGTTTTGGTCAATTAGCAGCATAACCTGATCCTCATTTCATTGCTCATCTGTTGGTATTTCCTGCTGTAATGAAGTGCCACAGTGTGCCAAGTGTGGCTTATGAAACTTCTCTGCAGAGCAAGCAGCTTCTCAGCCTTGCAGGGCTGGTTACCACTGCTTTCCTTCCCCGTCCCCCCCATGCTCTATATTGTTCTGCAGGGTTTTAAAGTATTATTTAGGCAGTGAGAAAACAGGAAGCACAATTTAAACAACCAGAAGGGTTTTTTTTGCAGAGTAAAAATGTAAAGAAAAACAAAAACCTACAACTGTGAAACAATACAAAGCAAAATTTCACTGTTAGGTATGTCATTGTTTCAAGTTAACCTCTGGGCACCAGAAGGTCCAGAGCTCTTAACTTCAGCATATACCACATCAGGAAATTCCAGTGCTCAATGCCAACAGGATACAAGTGAAATCTCTACTTAAATCATTTTCCCAACTGATTCTTTAAGCAAACAAGAACATTTCCGTATTCCTCTTGAGAAAATGCTATTTTTCTGACTGTGGCCAATAAAAACCCTCCATATATTTTGTACTTTATCCTGAGAGTTAACCAGAGAGCTTTGTGGGTTGCACTGTCTATCAAGTTAACGCTGATTTTTTTCCACACTGCCACTGGAGACCATCACTGTTCTCAAGCTGTAATCACAAATCACAAGGGGCTCCTCAGCCAAGTGCAGATGCCAGTGCCCAAGACTGGCCTCAGTTTTCTTCTCCATGCTGCAGGGCCAGGAAGCTCTGCAGCCATGGGCTGGATCCTTTGCAGCAAAGCAGTTCCAGAGGCTTTTCCTCCTCTTATCACTCACTCTCTTCACTCACACACGAAGTGAAGAGCAGCAAAGAGCTCCCTCATTCAGACTAACTGCAGTTCCCAAGCCTCTCCCACAGGACAATTCAGTGGCACCACATATATTTTATCACTGCACAGACAGCTTAGAGAGGACCCACTCCAGCCCCAGTGCTGGATTCTGCCCATTTGGGGCTGTATGCCACTGCAGACACTCCTCAGTCCCCCTGGGTATGGGCAGGACCTCAACCAGCCCTGCTCCCACTGACACAACCTTCCTCAGTTCTGTCTGAAACCACAACATCAGGCTGGGGACTTTTAGCAGCCCCAGTATCTATACCCCAAAAGCTGTTACCTGAAATGTCACAGTATTTCTGTGCCCCCACGTTCTCCAGATGAAGCCTGGAGGTTTCACAGAAGCAGGACAGATTAAAGAATATTTAACTAATGCCACGTGACTAAAGCTTCTCTGGGTTTTGTGTGTGTATTTGGTGGAATAATTTGAGATTCCAGTTACAGTTTTGTTTCCAAGACAGCATGCCAGCTGTTTAATGACCATGACAACTATTAGTTACAGGCCAGCTGTAAACCCTGTTCTACAAACACAAACCCAGAGAGTGATGCTCCTGCACTGGAAATGTTCCAGTTATTCCCCACTGGTTTTGAAAGGACTTTCCTGTGGCCTATAAAGGGTTATTTGTTTTTTAGCAATTTGGATCCACAGTAGGTGAGCCAGCCAAAGCCACTGCTGTAGGGAAAGGGAGCAGGTCATTGAGCTGCACCATGCTGGCTGGGCTTCTGAGGGATAATGGGTAATGAAGGTTTTTGGTGGGAGACACACAGGGGTCTGTCTCTCTAAAATAACTGATGATTTGAGGATTTTAAAGCACCCTGCCACAAGGTCCAGCTGCAGCAAGCAGGCTGCACCAGACAGGGAGCAAAGGTGCAGCACCTCTCTGGAGACAACTGTGCACAGCACGGGCAGACCAGCTTGGAGGGGACAGCCAGCAGCCTTACACTGTACACATAACTGAGAACACAACCAACAGAGACAAATGACAGTTTAAATATAGAAAGTGCTAAAAATAAAGCTGACCTTCCTGGTGATGCCTCTTGGCAAAAGAGATTTCCCCCTCATGTTGTGAATGGAACCTCTGAATGCATCTCCTCACCAAATCCTCCCAGCCAGGTTTCATAGCTGCTCGCATGGTGCTTGTGTCCAGTGAAGTTATTTTGCCTGGTATCAGATGAAACATTTATTAGGGCAATTTCCCATCTGAGGGGAAATAAGAAAGAAAGAAGGCATCCTCTGTCAGGTTACCTTGTAGATCCTGGCGAGTGGTGAAGCTCTCTGAGGAGGGGAGAAGGGGTCGCTCCTTCATCGGAGCTCTTCTCGCGACACAAATCAAGCAGGACTGCAGATCTAGAACAGATGTGGCTTCAGTTGTTTGTACAGAAGAGGATTTTGTTTTCACCAAGAACTCTAAAACATGCGTTTAAAGTTAATCAAATCTTTTTGAACCAAAAGAAGAGACTTTGCACCAATAAAGGGATACACAGAACTCGTTCATTGTCTCCTACAATAGTAAACACCAGAGGAGAGGTGGGTTTGTGCACAGACCTGAAGCTGCTCGACCACTCAGAGCACAGCTCTTCAGCACTCACCACTCTGTACCCTCCTTGGTCTTTGCACCTTGACACTGGCACAGGCTGCCTAGGGAGGGGTTGAGTCCCCAGCCCTGGGGGTGTTTCAGGGCTGTTGGGATGTGGGTTTGAGGGACATGGTTTAGGGGTGAACTGTGCAGAGTAGGGCTGATGGTTGGACTGGATGATCCCAAGGGGCTTTTCCAACCTGAATGATTCTCTGATTCGGTGATTTCAAGCCACATTTCCTACACCTGCCCCACGCTCTGGCTGTCCCTGAGGAAGCAGCTTCATCACAAGCCAGTTTTACTTATCCAAACACTTGAATACAACCTGCAGGAGTGTAGCTGATGTAGTAGATGATAAAGGAACTGGTGAACCATGACTGTCTTCACATTGTGAGAACTCAAACACTGTCCATTGAAACTCTCCTCCCAGTCAGATCCAGTCTTTTTGTAGTGGCAGTGAGAAAGACTCAGGATGTCTTTGGGATAACCTCAGTTTCCCTTAATCTCAGGGATTTTTATACACACATATATATTAATAACCCAACAGAAAGGTACACTGCTATGAAAGGATGGAGATTTCTTCCACTCTCAGGGTTCAGAAGCTGCTTTACCAACATTACCCCCCTCTGTCAGCCGCAGCGACGCTGCTGACCCCGCCAGCCCCCGACAGAGTGACAGCAGCAATTACCTTCCCCGTCCTCCTTGAAGGAATTTGGTTGAGAAACAGCAAAGCACTGCATAGTTTCATATTTCTGATGTGCTTCCTGGGTGTCATGGCCTTCTTCAGAGTCAGCCAGGGGCTTCACCAGCATCCGACAGTTGAAGGTGTGGCTGTTCCTCCTCGGAGTGTCACCCGACCAGGATCCCCCGTTCACTGGCAAGCAAAGATCTCTGGTGAGACAGAGCTGGCACCAGCATTTCTGCTGCTGAGCCCAGGAACACCCAACGGGCTCTGCAGACTGGATGGGAAACAAGCTCATTTAAACACAACAAAAATCTGCTTTTAGTAGAGCCTAAACCAGTGCAGAACAAGGTAACCTGTGGAATGCTCAGACTTTAAGAGCACTGCTGACTTCTCCAGCTGTCGTGGGGTTTTTCAAGTGGTTTGTAAGGACACAGCAGAAAAGCAGGATTAAAATCTGAATATTGGTGCCTGTGGAAGTTACACAGAACAGTGAAAGGCCGACTGGGTAGGTGAAGTTAATTCACATAACAGCTGTCCAGTGAATTTAAAAGTGATTAATGCAAAAGAGTCAGCAGTACTGTGTAAAAAATCTGTGTCCAGATTAGAAGCAGAAAGAAAATAAACAAATACTAAACCAGGAAACAATAAAATTGGGAATATATTGACACACACAATCTCAGCTACAGCAGGAGAGACTGAAGGGACAGGACTGACCTAGGTGCAGTGATGGATAAAACTAAAGCCTAGCACAGCACTTAAGACAAGTAAAAAAGGAAACACAATCCTCAGATGCACAAATATAGGTGCTGGACATCAGTCAGAGCCAATTAATGTCCCACCACACGAGGAAAGAGCAGGGTCAGATTTAAACCACTCTTCACTTGCCCTCTTCAGCCACAAAATGCAAGAGGCAGTAATTTATGGGCTCTAGCCATCTGCATTTTTAACTCTTCAGGGCTTTGCGGGTAAAGTCAAAATGCTGAAGAGAACTACATAACACTCTAACTTGCTGTCAGTAGATGAGCTGCTTGGCACCAACTTTGTCTAACTTCCTCCAAAAACCAGCAACGTGAGTAATTAATACTGAATCCAGGAATGGCTGCAACTCACAGAACCAGTCTTTGAAATAGAAAAGGAAACACTGGTGAGACTAGAAATACTGAAATAAAAATTCTAACATAAGAAGCTTTCTGATTTTTCTTTTCCACTCCCCCTTTCTCAGGCCATTCTGAGAATAACCAGCCTTGGCAGAGACCTAACAGGGAGTTCACACAGCTAATGCTGCTGTCTTTTAGTGATGAACTCTGGAGATCCATTAAAAATATCAGCTAACTGAGTTACTAAGAGTAATTTTAACAAAGGAAAATCTGAAAGGAGTGGTGGATGTTTTTGAGAATCATATTAATCATTCATACAGCCTGTATGCACATTAAAAATAAATAGGGTGTAAATGATGACACTGTAAGTAGTGGAAGGACATTAAGTTATTGCAACAGTGATTTATGAAACCAAAGTTAAATAAATAATAACATGATACGAGGAAAAAAATACCTAAGGATTTTGGCAGCAGGATTTTGACAAACTCGTTGTGGTCCCCTACGTGCAGGATGCTGTATATGCTCGTGTTCATCAGCTCTTCTTGGTTGTACCTCAGGTACTGGGTCACATTCTCAGAAACAAACACAACATTGCCTTCTGGGTTCACTACAAAGAAGAACCCATCTAGGGCCTAAAGGAAAAGCAAAGAGAGAAAGAGAGAAGAGAGAGAGAGCAAGAGAAACACAGTATGAAATAATCAGATTAACAAGATGCTCAGACAATAAATATCCCCTTCAGAAGCCACAGCTGAGTATTTCTGCCTCCCTCCCAGCTCTTGACACGTTCCAGGTTAGCCTCTAACCCTGTCACACCAGGAAGGTGCACGCCTGGCAAACACTGCCCAAAGAGGCTGTGCAATCTCCTCCATGCCCCTTATGATTCTGCTGCAGGGGAGGGTGGTGACAGCACAAGGCAGGGGCAGAGTGGCCCAGCCAGGGCTGCCAAGTGCTTTGTTTGTTCTGATTTTAAATTACTAAGTAATAAACTGCATACATAAATGTACAAGTAGATTTCCTGGCTGCCTCTATACATTGAGATAAACTAGACCTTTTTTATTCCTGTCGATTGTCACAAATCTCTGCTTTTACCATTGCCTTCTTTTTGTCTTGAGCACTCCTGTTAATTCACTTTCTTTGGAGAGATCCCTCCCTTCCATTCTGCCTTTGGAGCATTCACTGCCTTTTCCTGCTGACTGGTATTCAGTTTAACTAACAATGATTCACAAGATTTAATTAATTGAAGCTCTAATGCAATTGTCCCTCAGCATCTCTGCTGAGGACTGGTGTCTCAGAGTGCACTTCAGCACCACTCCAAGCCAACACCAGCCTGACCTCTCTGGTTCAGTCCTTGCTGTATCGTGGCAGCTCCCTGTACTGCCTGGGGATATGCAGAGCTGAGCTGGATGGAAACCAGCCTAAGGCTGAAAGGAAAACATTAGAACTCATCCCTCTGCCAAGGAAGGAACTCCTCGCTCTTCACCTCAAGCATCATTGGTCCAAGGGCATCCTTGTCGATGACACTCTGACCCGTAGATGATACATCTGCTTTTTGCACTTCATCTTCATTGGCTGCTGCTGCTTTTTCTGCAATAAAGAGGGTGTGTTAAAGAAGAGTGTGTGTTAAAGAAGAGGGTGTGTTAAAGAAGAGGGTGTGTTAAAGAAGCAGCAGCACTGGCATGTCAGCCAGCAGGGCTCAGAGCCTCTGGGGATGAGCTGTGGGGCTAACTGGGCTCCCAGCAGCTGTGGGGTGGCTGCACAGGGGCTAACTGGGCTCCCAGCAGCTGTGGGATGGCTGCACAGGGGCTAACTGGGCTCCCAGCAGCTGTGGGGTGGCTGCACTGGAGCTAACTGGGCTCCCAGCAGCTGTGGGGTGGCTGCACTGGAGCTAACTGGGCTCCCTGTGGGGTGGCTGCAGTATTTGAAGATTACAGGCAAGATAAGGATTTGAGGTTTCTGAAGCATAAGGGCACAAGATACAAGATGTTGTATCACATGTTATGTATCACAGACCATACCCTCTGGAGCTTTCAAATCAAGAGGGTTTCTACTTCCTATCAAGTGATGGACTGTAGTATTTTTTCTACTCCAAGAACAAGACTGGTGTTTAATGGAGAAGTAATGAATTACTCCAACCTCTATACAAAACTTCCTGTCTTAGAATGAGCTAATGAAACGAGCAGGATTTCTGTGCTCTATGCTGAGAACAGTCTTTGTTATTTTTCAAGCAATTATAGGATAGCCAGGGCTATACAGCAGCAATTCCACAACAGCCAGGGCTATACAGCAGCAATTCCACAACAGCCAGGGCTGTACAGCAGCAATTCCACAACAGCCAGGGCTATACAGCAGCAATTCCACAACAGCCAGGGCGATACAACAATCTAGAATATGAGAGCAGAATGAAATGATGGTAACCAGAATCCAGACCTTCTACACCAGTGAACCAGGTGGCTCAGTGCAGGAACTACTGGAAGCACCATGTGCAGGTGGAGCAAAGGCCCTTCAGAAAATCACCCTCAGTGAAAATGGAAAGCATCAGTCCAGAGCTCAGCCAGAGCATCAGTCAGAGCTCAGCCAGACTCCTGTGAGCTCCCTCTTCCCTGGCAGGGTCCGGGTGAGCACAGGCTGCTCAGGAACCACTCCTGGGAGCCCCTGTGCCCACCCACTACCAGCTGGGTGCTGCTCCTGGGGCTGGGCTCAGCCCAGGGCTCCCCCACCTCTGGCCTTCACCAGGAACATCTTTGCTGCTGCCTTAGGGTGTTCACACAGGGTATAGCACTGCTGCAAATAATGGTGAAACTCAACTGTTCTGGGACTGTCCTGTTGCCACTACTGGAATAATTTAAAATCACTTTGATAAGCAGAACCCAAGAGACATAAACAGACTAGAAATAACTATTAACTGGCACCTCCTCTGCCACTTAAAACCACCAGGAGGACTGGAGTGGAATTTTCTTCTCTTCCTCCCCACTCCCCTTTCCTTCTTATTTTGGAAAAAAGCAGAAATTAGGTACAACAGGAAAAAAAAAACAAAAAAACAAAAAGAACAATCTTCCCCATACCACAGTGTGGTGGAGTTGGCACCATGCAATGCCTCAGCTCTGAAAACATGCTCTAAAAATTGTGAAAGAAACCAGAAAGATTCTAAAAATAGGGCTGATCTTCTCCTGAAGTCGGAGATGATGTTTGTTTCCCATCTGTTCCTGGAAGCACGAGGTGCTCCCTGGTCTCCCTGTGCCAAACTCTCTCCTGGGTCAGGACAGCAGCATCCTGCCTGGGGCTGTTCTCAGCCAGCCCACGGGTCTCCTCAGAACACACAAGTGGGGGGCTGGGCAGAGCAGAGTGGGGGGCTTGGGGCTGCTGGGCAGAGCAGCAGGATAAACTTAATGCAGATGAAATAATTATTAGCTCCACTCGATCAAGAGTTTAGCCTAGAGAGAAGAAAAAAATGAAATAACATAGAAGCACTCCTCTGAGAGATACTAGAAAGAAAATAACATTCAATTACATAGTATTTTAGTGATGTGTAATTTAGACTTCAAACTGTGGGTATGTTTACAATTGTATAAGCAGTAATATATTTACTTACTGATATTAAAATATTAGTATTTTCAATAGGGCATTTTCCTAGTGATCATAAACTGCATTTACTTTTCTACGTTAATACACAGAAGAACAAAGGCAAAAAAACACCCTCACAAAACCAAAATGCAATTCCAAAATACAGAACAAAACCACAGCCTCTGCAGGGGCTGCAACAAGGAGAAAGGGAGAACTTCCATCAGCACACGGTCAGCTGCTGTGACAGGGGAAACTCTTCAGGGTCTTCAGAGAACCAGGGGAGCAAGGAGAGCTGCTGGTGAAACCCTGGCCAGGGCAGCTCCACAACCTGCTGAGGAAGAGCTCAAGAGAAAAACCTCCAACAGTCAGAACCAAACTGCCATCAGTACTGCTCCAGACTGTTCTCAAGTGCCCTGTGGGACTTCCATTCTTCACTGTTTTCTGCCATGGCTGTCTCAAGTTCCACACCCTCATGTACAACAGGTAAAGAATAAAGAGATTTATCATAAGGGATTCCAGAAAGTTGACTCTGGGCATGTGAAGAGCCACAGGAATCAATGAGGATCCCTGTAACTGTAACAGCAGCTGGAAAGCAACTGTAAATGCTGCGTCATGTTGGCACGTGCAGCTGGATTCCACACTGCAGCTGACCTCAGAACAACTCATCTTCCCCTTTCCCTCTGCATCTGCCAGCTTCTGCCCTGCCTCACTCCTGGCGTTTGCCCTGCTGTGCTGGCCCCCTGACCAACGCCACCAATCGAGGCCTGTGCTGGCCCCCTGACCAACGCCACCAAACGAGGCCTGTGCTGGCCCCCTGACCAACGCCACCAAACGAGCCTGTGCTGGCCCCCTGACCAACGCCACCAATCGAGCCTGTGCTGGCCCCCTGACCAACGCCACCAAACGAGCCTGTGCTGGCCCCCTGACCAATGCCACCAATCGAGCCTGTGCTGGCCCCCTGACCAACGCCACCAATCGAGCCTGTGCTGGCCCCCTGACCAACGCCACCAAACAAGCCTGTGCTGGCCCCCTGACCAACGCCACCAATCGAGCCTGTGCTGGCACCATGAGCAGCTCTGGGTGGCTGCAGGCTCTGCAGCGAGGACGGGGCCAGCGGCTCTGCCTTGGCCCAGGGAGCTGGAAGCACCACGAGCCCCATGCAGGAACCCACACCCACATCATTCTGCTTTTGTACCAGTCAGCATTTTTGTCACCCAGTACAACTTCTGGAACAAGTGCTGCCTGGGAAATAACTGCCCCCAGCTCACTTACACTGGAACAAGGACAAGAACAATGAAATTCAACTCACCAAGAATAATACTGAACTGTAGGACAGGAAGAAACCCAGTATCTCTGCATGTATTTTAACTCTATTGTAGTATACAGTGCTAATAAACTTCATTCTGCACCTAACTGCCTTTTCCGTGGTGTCCTCTAGGTTCTCCTGTTTGTCCTGTCCCTGTGTCCACCGTGTGCCCAGTGCTCCCAGTCCCGGGCTGGGCTGGTGCCACCCTGAGCACCCAGCCCCATCCAGGGCACTGAGGACAGGGTCTCACCCTCTGCAGATACACCTGGGTGGCTCCTCTGAAGGCTGCCAAGCTTGGATCTGGAGTGACAGCTAAAAGTGACAAGGTTATTTACAGAAATAGCATCACTGGCAGAAATGTGTGCCTAATATTCCCAGGTTTATCCACTCAGTGCAGCATCAGGGGTTACTCTCCCCTGGGACTCCCTCAGGAGGGCATTAGTTTCTGGTAAATTAAGGGCTGGGCACTGAAGCAAAACCCAGAATTACAGCCCACTTGCTGCTGCTGAACCGAGGAATAAAGTGCCCTGTGTGGGGCCCCACATCCCCAGCAGCCAACTGACAAACTGAAGCTGCGGATATATATATTCTATATAGTCCTGTGTTTTTAAGCTCCATTCTTTCTCCCTTCTGCAAAAAGACCACTCACTAACACAATCATCCCAGTGTGTACTGACTGACTAGAGAAGTCATTATAAATTAATTTTCAAAGTGCTGCTCTGTACAAAAGGCCAAATCCAAGTGGTGATGAGAATTTGTAATTTTCACTGGTTTAAAATGCTTTTATAAATGCAGAGGTTTGTTTTGTTTTGTTTTCTATTTGTTTGGTTCTGTGTGTATGTGTTTTTGTTGGTGGTGATTTTTGTTGTGGTTTTTTTGGTGTGTTTGAGGGATTTTTTGCATTTACACCTCCTAGGAATGTGCAGTAATTGGTTTAATCTCAGCTCTCCCACTGGCTGCAGCATTATTTAGGACATTTTGTTAGTGCCTAAGACATAGCACTTGGACAACCCAGGAGTACACACAGAGGCTGATGCACACTGGCAATCTGTGCCCTACCCAGAAATACTCCAATTTAATCAGCCCCTTACTACTCTGTTCTGGAATCAGATAAGCAGATTCAAACACACCCACATATGCAGGGAGCCCTCCTGCCTCTCTTGGTGTTTGGATGGCTCTGAGACTCTCAGGTAAACCACTCAACTGGGCCCAATGACTTAAAATCTCTTGCAGCAATATGGCTGAATTTCAAAAGGAGGAGGCAAGCCAACTGACCTCTGCACTGAAATATCAGATACAAAGATCAGGCATCATCAGCTTCACAAAGTAATTATTTTCCTTGGTACTGAATGAGGACAGAAAATGTTACTGTATTTTTTGGCATTTATAATTCTGTAACTGTCAGATATTTACTTAATGAGTAACCTCATCTTGTTTTGATAATCCATCTCTAAAAACAGTATGAAATGAACGTCTAAATGCTGTGAGCCCAAAGCTCTTTCACAGCTTGGTGAGCTGGTGTTTTCAGAGAAAGGGAAGACGTCAGGATCCGATCATTTCATTCAGCACAGGGCTCCATCACCACCTCAGAAACAAGATGCTGCTTTCACCAAAGTTCACACTCTCCAGCTGCTGCCTGGGTGCCTGAAAACACCAGCAAGGCTTTGAAAACAAAGGGAGGAGAATGGACACTCCTCAGACCAGAGGCTGCAGAAGCAACTGCCAAGCTAGTGGAACTCAGAGGTCTCCAGAGGGTGGGCCAGGATGACAGGCTGGAAGGGATGTGAATCAGACTCCATCTCTCGAGGTATGGCTCTCATGTGCCCAGTGCCAGGAGGAGCCCAGTGAGCCCCAGATGCCTCAGTGCCAGACAGAACAGCCTCTCCATCCTGGGATGCTGGAGATCACACCAGACCCCCTTCAGCCACAGCAGCCATCCTGTTGCTTCTGTAACTCCCACCGAGGCTGCACAGGCTCTCCAGAGCCCTCGTGGTGACCAAGCAGAAACACAGGGTCACAGGGGTGTTCCCAGGAGGTGCAGGGCACGGGGCACAGCTGCCTGAGGGCAGCCAAGGGGGAGCAGGAGTGAGTCTAATTCCATGTGTCCATGCCTCCCACTGCTTCTAGCAGTCCAGACTATAGAGGATACAGCTCTAAATCATCACGGACCAGCCAAGTTTTGTTCCTGTAACAGCCCAGAGTGCAGAAACAGAAGCTGGGCCACCTTCCTCCTTCTCCAATCTGTGGCTCAGCACTTTTAAGTTGATTTAGAAACAGAAATGTTCCTATTGCTGCAGAGAAAGCAGAACAAAACCCCAAAGTGTCCTAAAATGATCTGTTTACTGCTGCTTGTGAGTTACCTGGGAGAATTCTTAAGCCTAAAACCTTTACAAAACTGTGTTTAAGATTAATTTCATGTATTTCTACAGTGGCTACATGACTTCTGGTATGGTATGGACACAGCCTGGCTGTTGGGAGGGTAGACTATTGACATGTATTATTGTCTAAGACACACTCTAAAATTAAAAGATCTTTTTTCATTGCCCTAGAAAGATCTGGTTTATCTCGTTGCTAAGATTTGCATCCAGACACAGTTGCTTCTAATCTCAGTTACATTCATTTAAATTAAATTTTAAAGTGTGTGCTAACAGAACTGATAGGTACAAACAGGCTCCCTTCAACAGACCCAATCACCCTCACAGCTTCATTAATTAGGTGTGATTGTTCCTTGTCTCTGTTTCAGAGTCACAAAGGGGGATCAGCACCTCATCTTAGACAAGCTGGCAAAATTGGGGACTCACAGAAATGCCTGGGAAAAGGCAAGGTGGGGAAAGCTGACAGGGCATCTTTACATGTCACACTGCCAGCTGCCACAGTTCCAGGTGGACTGGAGTCCTGTGCCTGGCAGGATGGTGGCTCTAGCACCCAGTTAAAGCACCAACCCCAGTGGCTGCACAGAGGGTCACTCACTACAATACTCCTTGATACCCATCAGTGCAGCACTCAGGGATTTATCAGTAAGTTTTATCACATTTCCTAGAACTATCAGATGATTTCTTACTGCAGTACTAAGAGAAAACCCAGAGAGACAGCCACAGATGGGATGGAACTCCAGAGGTGCAGTGATGCCAGTCCCAACACCATGGCTAAAGCCACACTGAAGGCAAGAGACACCACAGCTGGGGAAGAAATGGAAAACAAAATGCAGGACAATTATTAAAAAATGAGAGAAAAGGAAACAGCAAAGGCTGGGGAATAAAGAACAGAGAGAAATGGGGAATTACAAAGAAAATCTGCTCTACATAAAGTATCACTTCTGACAGCTAGTGACAGGGAGCATTGTGTTCAGAAAAGTCAACAGGGATACTAAGAAGTAACTAAAGATAGAAAAATAAACTCAAAACATTAAAATATTTCCTCCAAGCTTAAGGAGGTGAAAGGTTTTGTACAGAAGAAGGAAGACAGGAAGAATTTTATGTTATTGGCACATAATACCTCAATATTTTTCCACCCAACACCAAAGCAAACAAGAAAAACCTAAATGAGGGTCCCTCTGAGTTTTCCAACCTATATTTAGAATTTACAACCTTGATATCTCTTCCTCTTCTGTTTTTTTTTTTTTGCATTTCCAAGGGAATCAATGGTTATATTTAAGCACACTTCCTCTTCAGTGTTGAACACAGGCCCAGACCTCGGCACAGAATAACCTTGCTCTGGAAGACACCTCCCTCAGAAGGATCATGGGAACTGCAGGCTGTTCCAAGTCCTTCTAGGAAACTGCCTCAGCAGAAAAATCCCCAGTGCAAGGCTCTGCCCAGCACAAGGGGCTACAGACAGCAGGGCTGCCATCAGCACCCCCCTCAGCACCTCCCCTGCCCAGACTCCGCTGAAGCCAGAGCCTGGCGCACTGGGCTGAGAGCTCAGCTCTCAGGGTGGAGGGCTGTGTCTCAGACCTTGCTTCTCTGCTTGATCTTCTCCCCAGGCTGCTAAATGCATCTCTGATGTTCACAGCTCATAAGAGAGCAGATGATAAACTTCACAGTGCCCAGTGACAGCTGAAGAGCAGCCTGTGAACAAAGCACTGTCTGCAGGAGCCAAGCCTCCAAACTCCAAAATGCAGGACAAGGTGTCTCCATCTCTCCTGCACAAGGCGTTTTTATTACAGTCAGACTGTTCTGAGGCTGTTCGATGTTGAAGTAATAAAAACAAAACCTTAATGAAAATATCCCTGCAAAGAACAACGAGGGAGCACTGGAGAAATATCCCCCAAAGCATGTTGGATATGGAAGAAGCAGCTCAATCCTCTACAGCATTCCCAACACGGGAATTACAGACCTGCCAGATCACAACCACAGAGCATGACATAAACAGCCTTGATAAGTGATTTTTCACTCTTGGTCATTTAGAATTCACGAAAGAAAACAAAATAAAGGTCCAAGAAAAGCAAAATACAAGCAGGCTGCAAACCAAACAAGCAAGTCTTCCAGTAACACCCACCAGTAATCACTGTTTCTACCTAAAAAGACGAGTATCCTACAGTTAGCAGTAAACATTTAGTCCTCTTCAGCTCTGAGCCACAACTTGTAGTCAAAGCTCAGTTTCTGATAGGTCCCCTTGAGACACAGAAAACCCACCTAGGTCTCCAACCAGCCACTCTGCACGAGCTGAAGCTCCAGCACCAGGAAGCAAAATCCCAGGACACTCCCCGCCTGCATCTCTGCATCCCTTCATCCCTGCCTGCATCCCTGCATCTCTGCATCCCTGCCTGCCTGCATCCCTGCCTGCATCCCTGCATCCCTGCCTGCCTGCACTGAAAAGCAGTTTAAATTCCCCTGTGAATCAGCAGTTCTCTGGGGGTGTGTGAGTTGTAAAAAAGGTGTATATTTAGCCAAAAAGCTTTAGAATGTGCAGAGGAAGATCAAAGGCATGCTCAGTGCAAAACTCTCAGCTGCATGTAGACGAGATGGCAAAGCAAATTCAGTAATAGATTTTTTGGTGAATGTTCTGCATAAATTGCTTGCATTCACAGGATGAATTCCTCTGATGCTTAATTCAGTCTTAAAACCCTACCAGGGTGAAAGTGTAGCACATACAAATAAAAACAGCCATGCAAAACTCCTTAAAAAAATGCATTTAAAAATCAGCATCAATTTTACATCTCCTGCCATCTCAAATATGATTAACATTAGAAAAACAATTACAGCAAAACTGAGCAAATATAACATTTGCAAAACAAAACACGAGAGGCCAAGCCCCGGGTGGCACACACCCCCTCCCTTAAGGTCCTGAGCTGGGGAGATATTTATGCACATCACTTTAAACCTTTAAGCAGTTCCGCTGACTTATCAGGGATTACTCATCTGCTTAAGGTGGGGAGCTGCTGCAGCTCCCTGTGGAACGTGAACCTGAACTCGGATGGGATGAATTCCCAGCAGCTGCAGCCTGGCCCATGCTGCTGGAGGCCTCAGAGCCCTGGGATCACAGCCCAGTGCTGCAGGGACCACCACAGAGCTGCTGTCAGCTGAGGAACCAGAAAGAGCAGCCACACCTGATTAACAAGAAGCCTTCTGGTTCAATTCATACAGCTTAGACTGCTGGAAGGGCCAGGAGAGACTCTGCCTCACTGGAGAAAACATCTGGAGAGGGTCCAGTTGACCCCCAGTGCTCTGCCCTGCACGGGGGGATCCAGAGAAGAGGGTGACAGCACAGCTAGATAGTGAAGAAATGGAGATTTCAAAGCCCCAGCCAGAAGAAGTTTGAGGAGTGAGATGTAATAAATACATCATATGATATAAATATGTCAGATACGTGTAATAAACATGTAAGAAGATAACATGGTCAAAGTCCTCAGTGGAAAATCCAGATTCTGTGAAGAAACTTGTCTTCATTTTCCCAAGTGCTAAAAACATTTCATAACCCAGATGAGAACTGCGTGCAGTGGTGACATCCTCCAAATGCCTCTAATTCAGTCATCTGCATATATTTATAACTTGCTTTCAAACTGTAATAAATTACATCTCCAACACACCACAACTAAGGAATCTTTGAAGTTTGTACTGTGAGAAATGATGCACAGATAAGATACAGTATTGCAAATATGTATTTGCATATAAAATGTAATAATATATTTAGGATAACATTATCCTAAATTATATAACATCGCTGCAGCAAAAAATCCATGAAGTTTTTCAGCTACCAGCCCAGTGAGTCTGACGTGGGAAAGGGATATCAATCCTGATTTCTTCCTTCCTCATTTCCATCCTCAGCACCCAGAACAAAGTCTCCTTGTCCAGCCTCAGCAGCAGCCACAAACTTGTTACTTCCAGTGGCTTGGAAGGTATTTATAACTGACTGCTTCTGAGGGCAATTAGACCTTAATGTGCAACTCTATTTATAGGCAAAGAGGAAAATCTGTGCAGAATGTTTAACATTTATTTAAAAAACCCAACCTATTTACTAACACTTCTAAATAATAAAGCTGTCAAATAAACTTTCATGGATTTAATCTGATCTGGTTTTGAAGAACCGCAGAGCAGAGCCACTGTGTAAAAATTAACTGGCCCATGTTAGTGTAGAAATTTCCTGCTTCCCAGAAAAACTTTTTTTTTTTTTTGGTCCTTATTCCTTCCCAAGCAAGGATGAGGTGAATGTCTCTCTTGGCACCACAAAGCAAAAATCTCCAACTGAAAGTGAGAAAAGGAAAAAAGAAAATAAAGGGGAAAAAAAAATCTCCAAAGTCTTTGAGGTACAAAGTGATGCTGGACGTGCTGCCAGGTTCAGGGACACTCCTAACACGGGGTGCAGCAACTTCACTGCAATATCCATTAACAAAGTGATGGAAGCCTAATAGCAATAAGATGAGAAACAGGAACATTCCCAAAGATTAATCCATTAGAGCCACTCTGGAGGCAGCCGAGACTCTGAAACTTCCCCCTTCCCTTCAGCTCTGACCAGGGTGGTGCCTGAAGATGCAGCTCCACTGACCTACTTAGCAAGGTTTAGCACTGAAGGAGTCACCTGCACCCTCACAGCTTCACACCTACAGTATGGGAGAGTTATTTCCCAGGGGAATCATGGAAGAAGTGGAAGCTGTTAAAGAGTTTACAAGGCAAAGGAGGGGCTCTAAATAGCCTGTGAAGAGACTGGAATCTTCTGCATGGAAAGAAAACCAACACACACCAACACAGAGTCACTCACACCTGCCCAGGGAGGCTGTGCCACCAAACCCACCTCCACAGGCTTGGAGTTTCTAGGAGATTTGGGTCTTTTCTTTAAATAGGAAATAAAAGAAATGCAAACCTAATCTTGTAGACAAAGAACAGGAAGAAAACTGTCACGTTCCCTGTTTGACATGTATAACAGGACCCTATCCAGAGATTAGAATAGTTTCAGATCTATTGTGGTTGAGGATATGATGTCATCATTTAAGGGACGCAGATAATTTAGGCCACAATATCTATTCAGACAAGAAAAGCAAGCCAAGGGGGGATGCAGAATACTTTCATACCCCACCCTCCTGGATTATTCCTATTTCCCATGGATCCATCATCCATGGAAGTGATTTGGAAGTCTGTATGGAAGTGATCTTTTTCTTTCTCCCCCCAAAAACCATCTGCTGGTTTAACTTCTGTAAAAGCAGCACTGATTTATTTCAGCTCCACAAGGTGCACACCTCAGACTGACCAGTCTTCCCTCCTGGCAACTCCTGAATTTTCTGTGAAGCTTCTTTAAAACAAATACTGAATACAATACTCAACACACCCCGTTCACATGACATGGCAGCATTTTTCATTACTGCTTAATGAAGAAAAGAGGGAATTTGCTACAGAAAAGCAGAAGGGACTGTTGAGTGTGCCAAAAATAAAGCAACAACCAAGACAGAAAATATTCAGAGTCAACGTGTTCTTACCTTGTTCTTTTATCTGACGAATTTGCTTCACAGTTTCTTTCAAGATTGCACATTTATCAGGTTTGAAGTTGAAGTTGTCAATGTCATTGAAGTTTGCAAAAATGAGCTCAGCAAGCTCCTCGATGTATTTATTCTCCTGCTCACGATTGCGCTTCTCGGTGCTGCGCTTGGGGCTGGAAGGGGAGATCACAGCAGTCAGGGACAGTGCCACTGCCAGGGCCAGCTGCTGGCCTCTGATTTCCAGCTGCCTCAGAGCAGCTTCACAAAGCCAGGGAGATCTGCCCTCGCTCACACTAGATTCTCAAGCAGAAAGGGGCTTTAAAGATGACATTACTCAGCCTTTTTTCCCAGCGGTCGTGGTTTTCTTTCAAAAGAGGTTTCAAATCCCAGGTTTGAAGTTCAAACCAGAAAATGAACTGGGGAGTGGGATTTGAGCATTTACAAGTGTCCCTCCACGTGGCGTTGAGAATCCAGAAAGTGTCACAGAGGGACAGTGTGTGAGAAAACAGAACAGCTTAAAAAGTGAAAGCAAAAACCCACAGCCCCTGCCTCACTGTGAAACTGTGACAGAACATCCAAAATAAAAAGGTGAATGAGTGGCCACACTTTCAGGTTTGTGCTGGTAATTACACCACTGTAAAACTGAAAAAAAAACACTTTTCAGGTCCCTGATTATGACATGTGAGGGGTGGTAAAAAATCCCAGATTGCCAGAATGAGTGACTGGAGACTCCTTGCAACGATGAGACAAGAGATTGCTACAGAGCTCCTGTATTATCACCCAAATTACCCTGTATTATCACCCAAATGTGGGGTGTTGGCACCATGCTGGATTGAAACCCAACAGACAGTAACATACAATGGCCCCCAGCCCTGAGCCACACCCCACACCCACAGCACAGAGCCCCACATGGGGTGGTTTGCAGGGATGTTTCACTGCAGGAATGGTTACTTGTCATTTTCTGGAAGAAAACCAAGGCACGTGTAACATTGGCTCTGGATCTCTCGACACCTTCAGACATTGATGGTCTGACCTGGGCCCAAGCTGATCGGGATCCTTGCGCTTCCTTGACTCTGCTCTGGATGGGTCAGAGGTATTTTCTCCCATCCCACTCATCTTGAACACATATCAGCAACTACAAGGAAGAAAGAGCAAGAAAGGGTTATGGTGGAAAAGTCCAGAGCACTCTGTTCATATTTCCACATTTCTTGTTCCACACTCAACCCAGTTTTTACTTGGCAAATCTACACTTTGAAGGAGTTTGACAGGTACCATTAAAACCACTCTATGAGCTCACAGATCTCCTGCAGAACATTCATGGTGGCCAAGCAAAGCACGATCATCTCCTTGGTTATTACCAGGTATGTACCAACAGATAAACACCTTCTGTGCTGCTGAATTTTCATGGCAATTTTGTCAGGTTGGACAAAGGAAAACGCAGAGAGCCACAGAATGAGAAAATCAGAAGAGAAGTGGAATAGCTGACAGGTGTGTCCCAGCCAGGGGCAGCACCAGTTAAGCACCAGAAGGCAATGCCCCCAGAGCACGGGCACCGTGTGGGAGCCTCAGAACATCTGTGGGTTAGAGACAGAGCACTGAGGGACTGGGAAGTATTCTGTCTGTATCATCTACCTCACCAAGCTCCTGAGTGCAACACACCTCCATGGATGGCCACTCCACCACCCCCCTGGGCAGCCCATTCCAGGGGCTGATGACCCTTTCCATGAGGAAGGGCTTCCCAGTGTCCAACCTGAACATCCTCTGTGCAGCCTCAGGACACGTCCTCTCATCCTGCCACTGGCTGCCTGGCAGCAGAGCCTGGCAAAACTGCAACGTTAGGTAAATTATTATTTTGTTACAAGATAATTTAGGATCTTTTCAAGTTTTTTTCTAAATATTCCTAGGCTCCTGAACCACAAGGATAGCTTCTTAGCCCAGAAAATAGAAACCCGGAACTCCAGGACTGAACTTTTCCTGGCAACATGTCAATTCCAAACTGAAGCCACTGCAGGTGGCACAACAAGTGAGGGGCAACACCAGCACCACAGCCCTCTGGGACTGGTCCTGGGCTTCAGTGCTGGCAGCAGGATTTTCCTCTCAATACACATTCAGGGTTTTTCTACCTGTCCTAAAAATAAACTCCTAAGCAAGAAGAGCTGAACTTCTGCTGCTGTCCCAGATGCCCCCCAAGCTCCAATGCCACCGGGCACACCGAGGAGCAATGTGAAGATAAACACAACTCTGTACAGGACAGAGATGATTAGCAAAGCACAATTATTATTACTAAAAACACCCAGAGCACTAATGTTAGGCTCCAAGAGATGACCCGTACTCACAGGACAGCTCAGGTAAGGAAACACCTTCTCTGTGTTTACACTTTACGTTGTAAGGATGTTTTCCTCCTCTCTGTATTTCACTACCACAGGCCTGAGCATCCAAGGTACTTACAGCCCCAAATCACTGCCTAATTTTCTCAGTAGTTAAAGGCAAATCACAAATGCTGAAAAATTGAATGAATAAACCCCTGGACGGTGTATGTTAGTAATTAGTAATTACAGCCATTGAGATGTACTCAGTTTCTACCACATGCTGGGAGAGTGAAACGACAGAACTTAGAAGAGGCTTAAATTAATTTTTTCTTGTTATCAGCAATACAACAATAGTTTCTGCTCTCGTCATGACAGCACATCCTCCTGCACATCCTCCGGCAGCAACCGCTCTGCATTACAGAGCACAGGCACTCAACCCCAGTAAGAACCAATAGTAAACATATCTTTACAAGACAAACATCTTTCAAAGGAAAACACAGCAGTGTGAACCCAGAAATAAAACACACGGGATGCAAAAAAAAAGAGAAGCAGAGGCCCCATGAAGGAGGAAGCAGGAAAAAGCCTGGCACAGGGGTTGTGAGCCTGGCACAGGGGTTGTGAGCCTGGCACATCTCTGCTCTCCAGTGCAGGGGAACGTGGTGCACGGAGCAAACCCTCCCACACCCACCCGCTCATCACCCAGGCTCCACACAGAAGATAATGTGCATTTTATCTCTTATCAGGGCAGGCCATCATTCAAGCAAGGCCTGTGAAAAAGACAGATTTATTGTAACCCTCACAAACACAGTT
>JAOEGS010020560.1:82455-99628 GCA_025447755.1 Corythornis vintsioides
AGTGCTGCAGCAGAGTGCACTGAGAATGGCGTTAGAATGGCTTGCTTCGTATGCAAATACCACGGCTTTTACAGGGCATTGTTAATGAGCTCTTCCCAAGGATGTGGGTTCTCCTAAAAGAGGTCACTGTTTTGGTGGTTGGGTGCAGAACCTCCCACCAGACAATTCTCACAGCCTCCCCTGCCAGTCCCGGGCAGTCACCCACAAGTTGCCTGCAGTATCACAGCAGTATCACAGCAGCCCCATCACGATACCCTCTGGAGAGAGGGGAGGGTCCCCTGCCCCCCAGGCTGGGCTGTGGCCTCCAGCAGAGCCCAGGGCAGGCAGCCTCTGGTAAGGAGCAGAGCAGATGGAAGCTTCCCCTGGGCTGAGCTTGGCCCACAGGCCACTGCCCGGCCCGTGCTGCTCCAGGATTGAGAGCATCCCACCCACGGCAGGGAGCTCACAGCAGAGCCCCCTCGGTCACAGCACGGGCAGCATGAGCAAGCTGCAGATTCCACAGCATCACAGTGTCAGGGGTTGGAAGGCACCTGGAAGGTCATCTAGTCCAACCCCCTGCCAGAGCAGGGGCGCCCAGGAGCAGATCCAGGCACCTGATTTCCAAGTTAACCCATGAACTCAGCCCCAGTTTTGACCTTTTTCTGAGCAGTCTCCTGTTTCCACACAGAAACACTCAAACCCAGATCTTAAACTTACTCCCAAAAGCAACATGAGCATTTCTAGTAAGAAAAAAAGACTTAATGAAGGCAACCTGGATTAGCTGGAGGAGACACCAGAGCGGAACAGTCCTGCTGCTAAAGATGCTGCAGATGGTGCAAGGGAGGCAAAGGAATCCTTCCTGCAGCCAGCACAGCTGCACAGGCTCTGGAACACTTGGCTGGGATTTCAGACACAGCTTCATGGCACACACAGCATCTGAAACTGGGGCCAGCTGCAGTGGGGACCAAAGTGACACGGGGTGTGGGGAGCATCTCAGCAGCAGGGGGGCAGCTGCTGGCACTGCCAACACTCCCAGACCACAGCAGCACCCCCCACTCCTCCCAGCCCAGCAAGGATACCCCATGCTGCTTTGACTGGCATTACCTTCCCCCGTGTCATTTACACAGAGCAAAGCTTCAAACCAGCCACAAGGACAGCAGACACCACCAAAGTGCACTGGGCAGCACTGCCAACCTGCCTGAGCCCAGCCGTGCCGCGGCAGTGCCCGGCTCCCCGGCGCAGGGCACGGGCTGGGCACCAGCCTGGGGCTCTGCACCATGAAGACAGCTCGGGTTCACTACCTGAAGTCAAAGTTCATCCCTCCCTTTAACCGTGTCAGTGTCACATCCAGGACAGGACAGCCCGGCCTGCAGGCTGGCACCAGCCCTAGGGGGCACAACCCCAGCTGTGGGGGGATGCCAGAGCAGGCTGCTCCTGACAGGTGGGCACAGGGAAACTGGGCTGAATTCTCCCTTTTCCTTCTCTGTGAACTGAAATCAGCTCCTTGGCTCTGCTGCCACCCTCAGCTGCTGCCACGTGAGCCCATAACCCAGTTTGTCACCTGCAGCATCCCTCCCACAGCCGTGAAGTTGCAGAGCAAAGGGAGAAAGAGAGAGCAGCAGTGGGAACAGCTCAAATTCTGTGAACGTTCAAACTTCAGAAGAGTAGAAGAAAACTGCAGAAACAAAGAAATTGCAGCAGAAATGAGATGAAAGAGGGTTTTTCTTAATTACTCTATTACTAAGAACTTGATAAAAAGTTGGAAGCCCACGGTTTTAAAGATTATTAGCGATGTTGATTGAAAACAGTGAAGAAAACTCATTAAAGCAAAGGTAAAGCTTGAAATACGAGGAGTATTAACCACGGTATTACTGTTCATGAAAACTTACAACTTCAAAACGAGCTACTTTAATAATAGCACAAAACTGTAAGATGACAGGCTCTGACCCCTGACTCCCCTGGCTTTATACACCACCAGCAGCCTCTCCGAGCCACTAACAGGCTCCTGGAACCAAACCAATTTGTCCAGCAGATGTTTCATTAACCCGAAGGAATTCTGCTGGTCTCGTGCAGAGGCAGAGCTGAGTGGAACTGCTCCGTGGTTAGCAGCCTTCAGAATGTGTTAGCACTGAACCAGCTGCCAGTGCCACCTTCCCTCGGGCACACCACACATCTACCTGCTGCTTCCAGCAGCTCTGCCTGCAGCAGGGAGCCTGGCAGACCCCTCGGGGCCTTCTGATGCTGGGGCCACGAGCACTGCTCTGTGCCACTGCCAGCCGTGTGCCCAGCTGAATGCCCAGGTCTGCTGTCACTTTGGGTGCCCATTCTCAGGCCTGGCCTTCCTCGGGCACTGCCAGGCTGCAGACCCCTCTGCCCCCTCAGTCCTGGCCTTCCTCGGGCACTGCCAGCCTGCAGACCCCTCTGCCCCTCAGTCCTGGCCTTCCTCGGGCACTGCCAGCCTGCAGACCCCTCTGCCCCTAAGTCCTGGCCTTCCTCGGGCACTGCCAGCCTGCAGACCCCTCTGCCCCTCAGTCCTGGCCTTCCTCAGGCACTGCCAGGCTGCAGACCCCTCTGCCCCTCAGTCCTGGCCTTCCTCGGGCACTGCCAGGCTGCAGTGGTTATTTCCAAGAAAGGACCTGGCCATTCCCACGCGACTGTGTTTGGTCTGGAGTCTCTGGATGTTCCCGATTTCCAAGGTTTTCCAGAGGCTGTTCCTGACTCTGGCTAAAGAAGTGCAGGACCCCTGCAGAGCCCCGAGCAGCCAGGTCTGTTCTCATCAGAGTCAACCAGGAGGGTTCCACAGCAGTGAGTGAAACAATGGAGCACTGTCAGTACCCTTCCATTTCACAAACTGCTCATAAATCATTGTATTCTGTCTCAAATTCAGCTCAGGGAAGGAAACTGGCTGTCAAGCAGCTACAACAGCTGGATTATTTTCTTTTTCTCAAGGACAGAATAATTGTCTGACCACCAGCTACAGTTAAGATGAAAAGTATAATTAGGTTTGAAGGAAACTTCAGCACTTCAAACGTACAACTGTGGAAACTACACAAAACTTCCTTAAAACCGAGAGCAGAATTTCATGCACTATTTCATTTGGCAGAGCAGAACACATTTGCTGTCAGCAAAGGCCTCTTTTCAATGAAGAAAAAGGAAAAGAAAGTATTTCCCTCCCCACAGCCCTGCCCAGCTGATGGGAGGCTCTGGGCATGGGCAGCTGGCTCCTGGCCGTGTGGATTCTGCCTCTGCCCATGGAGTGCTCCTCAGGACCCCCTGTGCCCCTCTGCCCACGGAGTGCTCCTCAGGACCCCCTGTGCCCCTCTGCCCATGGAGTGCTCCTCAGGACCCCCTGTGCCCCTCTGCCCATGGAGTGCTCCTCGGGACCCCCTGTGCCCCTCTGCCCATGGAGTGCTCCTCAGGACCCCCTGTGCCCCTCTGCCCATGGAGTGCTCCTCGGGACTCCCTGTGCCCCTCTGTCCATGGAGTGCTCCTCGGGACCCCCTGTGCCCCTCTGTCCATGGAGTGCTCCTCGGGAGCCCCTGTGCCCACCCCGAGCAGAGCTGGGGCATCAGCACGCACAGCAGGAGAGGTGCAGAGTCCAGGGGAGCTCAAGCTGGGCTGCCTGGGCTGCTCCTCCAGGACAAGCCTGTGGCTGCTCCAGGGACTCAGCTGGCTCAGTCTGTTCCCATTTCCACTCACTCACCAGCTCCCTGAAGCATTCCTAAGGTGAACTCATGGAATTGGGTTGGAAGGGACCTTAGAGCTGATCCAGTTCCAACCCCCTGCCCATGGCAGGGACACCTCCCACTGCAGCAGGGTGCTCAGAGCCTTCTCCAAACTGAACAACCCCAATTCCCTCAGCCTGTCCTCACAGGAGCTGTTCCAGTCTCTGCTCACCCTCATGGCCCTGCTCTGGACACATCCCAGCACCTCCAGATCCTTCCTGTGCTGGGGGCTCCAGCTCTGGATGCAGCTCCAGGGGGTGTCACCAGCATGAGCTCCTGTGGCACCACTCAGCCTGCTGAGCTTTCCAAACCATGCCCTCGAGTCTGGGGTTTGTGAAGACTGGAAGGAAGTCAAATGTAACTGAGAGTGCACTGCTCCTAACCACACTGAAATGCAGTCTCCTTGATAACAATGACCAGGACACTCTGCTACACTGTGTGTCTAAGCTGTGGGATTCTCTAACATCTCCTTCCATACACCCTGCCTACGCCAGTAGCGTGCTTAGCGTCCGGAACCGAAGGGCTTCAGCCCGAAACTCGCACGGAGAAGGAGCAGAGAACATTTTCTAACAGATGCTCTGAGCAAACGTGGTTTCGGTGCCTGGGAGCCTGACAGCTCTGATCTGATGTGCTGATTTCTCCTCTCCCCGGGCTACAGCTCTAAGAATTTATCTCCCTTTTGAGATCTCTCATTGGAACCCACAGATCCTTCCTCTCATGGAAACTCCCCCAGCACCAGCAGGCGCAGAGTGCCCAGCTGGCACCCCGGGTGCAGTGCCAGCACACACTCCTGCCCGTGCAGCTGTGCCCACCCCTGCTCTGCACAAACCAGCTTCACCGAGCGCCTTGGCAGGGTGACCCTGGTGAGATGCACCCCCAAACCCCACCCTGCACAGGGCTCTTGACCCTGGTGAGATGCACCCCCAAACCCCACCCTGCACAGGGCTCTGGCACCAACCCTCCAAATCCAGCGGGGAGGGAAACACCCTCCAAAGCCTGGAGCAGAGCCCAGTGACAAGCTGCCCTTGCCTGGCACCGACCTGAGCACCCAGTGAGGGGGGTGCCCAGAGCAAACCCACCTCAGCTGCTGTCCCAGAGCAAACCCACCTCAGAGCTGCTGCACCTCGGGCAGCTCTGGAAGCTTTTTGAAGCCTTTCAGCAAAGGGGGTAAAAAACAACAACGGTAACTTCACTATTTTGTTTCCAGTCGAGCTGCCTGGTTTCTATTATTTTTGGATTTCTTGCCAAGCATCCTGTTTTGTTTTTTTTTTTCCTTTAAGTCAACTCACTATGGAACCCAGATGAAGAAACAGCTTCTTTATCACATAATCTCCCCAAATGTGAAATGGTTCTAATGCCTCCAGTGACAGTTACAACACAGGAACAAAAAAATATTATCCATTAATGACACAAATTTCTGAGTCAAAAGCGATGCATGGAATTTAAGCACAGGTTTAAAGTGAGATAATCCACTCAGTTTAGTACAAGAACCAGGCAGCGTGTTTGTGTTTATATAGATACACACACAGACATATAAAACATATGCAATTTCTAACACTGCCTGAAAGAAAACCTGCTCCAAAATCACCAATCAGTTCTTCTAAAAATCAAAACATCTCAAATTTTATGACTATATCTGATGACTCATTTTCATTTTTGGTTCCAGCATCCCCTGTTAGAGCATCACCCTCCTGCAGCATCCCTGTGTCACAGCATCCCCTGTCACAGCATCACCCTCCTGCAGCATCCCTGTGTCACAGCATCCCCTGTCACAGCATCACCCTCCTGCAGCATCCCTGTGTCACAGCATCACCTGTCACAGCATCACCCTCCTGCAGCATCCCTGTGTCACAGCATCCCCTGTCACAGCATCACTCTCTCACACCCCAGTTTCCCAGGACATGTGAGCACTGGGTGGGCAGTGCCCAGCTCCAGCACCAAGGCTGTGCTGCACCCTTGCTGGGGTGGCTGGTACCACTGGCACAGGCTGGGCACCTGAACACACAAACTAACCACCTCCAGACCCCTTCTGGCCACGGCCAGCTGCCGTGCTCAATGGCATCCCTGCCATCCCCAGCCTGCCAAAGGGTCTGTGCCTCACCCCTGGTAATGCCCAGGCTCCCCACCTCCCTGCACCCCTGCCCCGCTCCCCGCCACACTGCCGAGGCTTCCCGGGCCAGGGGGAGCTGGGGGAACCACTGGGAGGTGTTAATGGCCACCACCAAATGGCTCTTTGATCTCCAGACAATTACAGAGCTGGGCCTGCTCACCAGATGCAAAACCCTCCTCCATTTCTCCTCCTGCACCCCAGAGGGACAGAAACACCACCAACTGGAGCACGGGGCCTTAAAACCAATTACAGACTTATTTGGAATTTTAAAAAGCAGAGGACTGTTTTTATTTCATGGGAGGAGGTGTCAGAAGGAGTTTGCAAACCCACAGTTTAGCTCTGAAAGAGGCTCTTACAACAACTCCCATCTGCTGAAGACCTGTCTGAAGAGATGCAGTCTGATGGCTGCAGTTTAACACTTAGAAGTTCTCAAAAGTTCTTATCACAGTCACACATAAAAGAGAAATATTTTCCAAGTTGAAATGCTAGATGAAAAGCATATGGGATTGTTTTAGTGCTTTCCACTCATTAGTACTGCACAGGGCAAGAAAATGCCCATTTTCCCAAACTGGCAGCCAGGAGCCAACTCACTAAGCTGCGTTTTTGTTCCTGTGACAGGGCAGTGAAAAATCCCTTTCATTTATTAGGTCTACAGAGACTAAAACTGGCTGGGTGTCAAACCTGCTTTGTAAAAGCTTGGATCCATTCAGCCATGTGAAGATTCTGTAATTCTTCACGACCTGTGATCAGTATCAGCTCCACAAAAGACGACCCTTCGGTGTCTTGCAGCGGGTGCTGCTGCAGCCCTTTGTAGAGGGAGCAAAGTCCTGCCCTGACAGGGGCACACAGGGAGAAACTGCCCCTCCTGGCACTGCCAAATCACAGTCTTATCACATCTGAGACCTGCTTCTTTCCAGACGAGCTCTGCATGAAGACACAGGAGATGTACAGCAGAGCAAAGCAAGCTGGGTCACTTCAGTGTTAATGACTCTGCTCTGAGCACCAGCCCGTGCCCCCTCAGCAGCCCCGGTGACCTCAGAGCAGCCAGGCCTGGCTGGGCTCGGGCAGGGCCTCGAGCTGGAAGGGACTGGTGGCAGCAGGAGCTAGAAAAGAGCTGGTCTTTGGAAGGATGAGGCTTTCAGGGAGGAAGAAAATGACCAGGGTGGAGCAGCTGACTTGCTCTGAGCTGCACAGGGGGATTCCCAGCTGGCCTGGAGACCGATGGGAACTGCTGCCGTGTTGGAGATGCCATCAGAGCAGTGCCCACTGCCCTGCACCTGGAGCAGCAAGCTGCCTTTGAGGAAACACACCCCGCATCTCATCCATTCTCTGTGGCAGAGGTTTACAAATATCAGCACCCACTTCATTTTTTAGTCTCAGGCTTTAAAACCAAAAGAACTAATGAATCACTTGATCCATCTGAAATACCCCGGCCATGCTAAGGCTGCTCTGCACTGGCAGCACTTGCTCCAACTGCCCCTTTTCTGAGCAACAGATCCTGTCTAGTCCGTGTTCTTTGCAGTTCTTTTCAACTTGCAAATGTTTTCCACATTAATGAGTACTGTAAATAATTATTACACCATTAAAACGAGTAATTCTTGTGAGCCACTGGGAACACTTCAGACATCTGGAAGTCCAGTGCCCCTGCTCAGGACAGGGTCGGCTGCTGGGTCTGAGCATCACTGGGTTTTCTTCAGTTTGACAAGCTCTGCAGGGGCTCTGGGTCCCCCCAGCTCGTGTGACTGCCACTGGAACTTAGCCCTGCTCTAGGAGTGTAAGGGACAAATGTGGCTCATCTGCTTTCTGGAAATCTGCTGCAAAACATTCAGACCCTGCAGAGCTTTGTCTCTTGCTTAAAGCAAAACAGCTTTGTGCTGCCTCTGAGAAGAGGGAGGGAGTAGTGTGGGGCTGGGAGAGGGGCTGGGAGCTGATGCTCCACACAGGCACCCAATTATAAAAAGACCAGTGAGTTGTATTCTTAGACTACAGCTTTTCTAACAAAGTCAGGCACGTTCTCAATTATCAAATCAAAAAGGTCACCCTGTACTTTTTATTTTGTACATGCACATGCAAAGAAGGAAAAGTTTTGTTTCATCTGCTCCCAAAACCACCATCCGCAGTCGACACTTGTAATGAAACGCAGGCCAGAGGATTAGTCAGAGCAGACTCATGGCAAACAAAGGGAATCTGTGTGCACATACAAGCCCATGGCAGTCACTGAACCCAAGGCTGAGTCCTGCTCCAGCACCTCCCAGTGCTGCCCCACAAGGTCCCCTGCGTGGCTCCCACCCAGCCCAGCCCAGCGGCGACCCCAGGACGACTAAACTGCTGTGGTGCCAGGAACGCAGCCCGTGGGGGTCAGAAGCCCCTCTGGGGTGGCTCTGCCCAGGGGAAGGGGCAGGCAGGGCCCGGGGGGTCCGTGGGGCAGGGGCTGCTGCAGGGGCAGCTGTCACAAAGCTGGGGAGCCAGGAGAGCCGCTGGCCCCAGCACGAGGGGATGCGACTCGAGCTGCTCTGCTCTGCTCTGCTCAGAGGGTTATTTTTAAACCCCTGACCATACGAGCTTCCTTGGAATAGGAAAAAAGGGGAGGCAAACCTAAACAGTCATGACATATACGTTTAAATATAACATTAAAAAAACCACAAAACGTTTAAACTGACTAGAAACGTTCGGTTGCATTTTAATTTTGAAGTTGGCAATGGACCCGGAGCAAAAGGAGTTGATATTCTGGGTGAGAGGCAGCAGCGTGGAGCTTCCAGAGCCAGCTCAGAAGGGAGGGAGGAAACTTGCTTTCAATTTCTCCTCAGAAAAGCAGGGGTTGGGGCTGAGTCCCTGCTCAGCTTTGTGCCCAGCAGCAGAGCAGCAGCTGGGGCTGGACCCCGAGTTCTCCCTGCACTGCTCTTCCTGCTACAAGTTCTGTGCCAAGGACAAAAGGCAATTCCAAGTCACTTTCTGCTGGTGTCCAAACAGACACAGGCACGGCTGGGTCTGTCCTGGGGATGCTCATGCCCAGCAAACCCCTGCCCAATGGCACTCTGGGAACACCAGGACTGCTGGGAGCCCACCTGCTGCCTCTTCCCAGCACTGCCAGGATGTTCAGATTCCAGTTCCACAGTGCTGCCTAAAATCACCCTGCAAGCAACTGCCTGAAAACATCCTCTCAGTGCAGAGCCACATTCTGATGGAGAATCTCAGATTTATCTCAGCACAAAAGCACAGAAGCACTAAACCTCCTGCTGGGAAACAGCCTGTCCCCAGACCCTCCGGCACAGGCAGCACCTCTGGGGTCCCACCACCCCCCAGAGCTGACACTGAACCGAGACAGGGGAACGCAGTCAACGTTCGATAGTTCCAGGAGAAGACCTGGAATTCCAACTGTAAATCACCTTTCTTTGGAGCTGCTTCATCCCTTGGTCGTGACAGCCAGCCAGGGGTTAACTGGCTCCAGTGTCTGCAGCAGGCTGAGGTGGTTGAGGGCACCTGCAGATGCAAGTAGAAGGGGGTGATCTTGGGGCTGCTATCCCTGTATCTCAGAGACCCCAAGATGCCTCTTCCTTCCCATCCTCATGAAGCTTCTCAGCGCTCACCAGGGAAGCTGTAAAGCCTTGAGGAGACAAAGCACAAGAAGCCCCTCACAAAACCCCTCTGCAGCATCCAAACCAGGTTTGTGCTGACAAGGAAGGCTGACATCTCACTCACTCTGCTTCCTCCTTCACCCAAAAACCCAACCGAGCACGGGGAAGAGCCCCAACTTCAGCCTGGCCTTTGGCACGGAGAGCAAGCCCAGTGTCTCAGCTGCTCTAGCTCTACTCTAGTTCTTTCATCAAAGATCTGTCTTGGAGCCGCTCCAATTTACGATCAGAACCTGTGGGTGCCAGCAAACAAAAGGCCCACCCTGTGTGGATGCAGGGATGGCCCCACACCCCGAGTGCCACGCTGGGAACCCCAGACTCAGCTCTCACCATCCCCGTTCCCACGGCTGCCCTGCTGCGGTGTTGCTGGCCAGAGGGCTCCACATTCAGCTGCTGTTACCCTGCTGCTGCTCGCCCATCACCCAGACTCTGGGCACTCTGGCCACACAGCCCCGTTTCCTACCACCAAGTCACTCTGCTTTCTGCTAAACCAGCTGCTCAACAGGTCCCTGTTTAGAATGCATCAATTAGCCAGTGGTAATGCAGCAGGTGAGCACCACTTTGGGTTCACCCTGCTCCCATTTATTAAACCTCTGTGCCACCAAACTCAACCTGCACAGTCCACAGCCCCACTGACGTCTGCACCACACAAAACCCCACCATTTGCTCTCTCAGTTCGTGTAGGTTTGGGAAGGAACGTGGGAAAATGTGATAAACAGAGAATACAAGCAAAGCCCCAGACTAAACAAAAACCCAACAACAAAACCCAAACTATTTGGGTGTTTTGGTTAACAAGAGCAGGAGACAGAAGTCCTGATTCCTACTCCTTGTTCCCAAGTCTGCTTCTGTTTTGGTTTTCTGGATTAGAAGAACAAAAATAGTGTTGTTGCAAGTGGCTAAGGGAGCAGAGCTGCTTGGGGAGAGGTAGAGCTGGACAGAGCCTCTGCAGGCAGTCACCTGGGCTTTCTGAGCTCTGCAACACCCCGGATCCCAGATTGCTGCACAAAAACCACCAACAGTTTCTGCAGATACGGATCAGAGATGATCTGGTCGAGCTGAGTGCACTGGTTACCATCAGCTGCATCGCTGGGCTGCCATCCCTGGTTTATCAGCCCCTTGGTCAGCCTCTGATGCTATCTAAGGTCAGGCTGCTCAGTGCAGCTAAAGACTCATCCTGCCCCAGACAACGTGAAGCCCCTTCCCAGTGCATCACTTTCTGCAGCTGACAAGCCTGGTGTAGAGATCAAACCCAGCCACCAGCACCCAGGGAAGGGAGCACTGCAGGTGAGAGGGCTCTGCACAGAGCCCCACGAAGCCAGAAGCTGTCAGGCCAACCCCACACCCCGAGCGCTCTGGGTGTCCCAGAGCCAGGGCCGTGGGTTCCAGGGGCAGCTCCCAGGGGGGGTAGCTCCCAGGGGGGCAGCTCCCAGGGGGGCAACTCCCAGGGGGGTAGCTCCCAGGGGGGGTAGCTCCCAGGGGGGGCAGCCCCGACAAGGCTGGGAGCACCATGTGTAAAGGAGCCCCCCAGCAGCACACTCTCCATGCTCCCAGCCCCTGCCAGCTTTCTCCTCGGGTCACTTTGCTTTTCTCCTGCTCCCTCCTCCACCCACAGTGCCCGAATCACCCTCGTCCCCCCAGACCCCCACACACCCTTCCCAACTGCCCGGAGCCTCCTGCTGGCACAGAAAGGTTTGACCCCAGCGGGTTTACCTGCAGTGTTGGTGTGCTGTGGTGGGATTGTTAAAGGAATTCATGTTCACATCACGTGGCTCCACCACCCAGCATTTCACTTTCCACGGTGTAAAATCCACACACACAAATCTGGGTGCAGAGCTTCTAGATATTTATGACACCATCAGATGTCCAGATACTAGAAACAGCTCTGAAAAGCCCAGTGATTTCCCAAGAGGCCCCTGAACTCTACCCTTGGCTCCTTTCCCTCTGGATGGCTTTTGGGGAAGCAAGCTCACTCCACCACCTTCACTGGACTGGCAGTAGGAAGATTCCAACCACACGAAGCACAAAACAAAGCCCAGGGCAGCTCCAGCACCAGGCAGCAGTGCCAAAGCCCCCGAGGGGACTCTGCTCACCCCCCCAGCCACCCCCCTTTCCAGAGCAGTTTGCTGCTGGCACAGGTCTGAGCACCATGTTCACCTGGGGTTATCAGTGGGGACACCTCCAGCCCACAGCTCTGGGCAGACTGGAGTGCTGTGGTTTTCCCACAGCTGTCCTGCTGGGCCTGTCCCCACACTGACACCCCTCTGAAGATGCCACACACGTGCCAAGTCTCCTATTTTAGGCTCATCCTCCATCTACCTCCCTTATAAGGGCAAAGTTTCCCAAGTTTGAATCAATCCAAAGCACTGATTAGATATTAAAAGCATCATGCTACAACCCTGATTAAAGGGATCAATTGTTCAATTATTTCCCCTTAACTTTTACAAAATAATGTAATTATTAAAATAAAAATCAGACAAATAAAGGCGAGATCCCAGTTTCAGCCTCACCCAAGCAGCACCCCCTTCCAGAGGCTGAGTCCAGGCCCAGATGCAATGACCACCCCTCACAACTAGTCCAAATACACTGGATTTTCTAGAAGCACAACCGTGTCAGCAAGAGCCTTCTGAAGGTTGTATCAAAGACAACCAGGAGATTCAACACCTAAATAAACACACAGGAGGAGCAGGAGGATGGGCACCAATGAGGAATATTCATTTTCCAATCCACTTCCAAAACCCAACTGCCATATTCTGACTGGCTTTTCCAGTTCTGATTTGTGATTAACTCTCCCTTTCAACATCTGCAGCCTTCTTGCCAAATAACAATTAATTACTTCACTATTTAATCTACTGCTTTTAGATGGAAACTTCCAGTTCAGACGCAGGGGGCTCCACTCCTCCCTCGGGTGAATGTGCCCAGGACAGCTCTAAATCCTGGGATGTGCATGGCTGAGTGAGAGCAGGGTGGGCAGAGCTGCCAAAGAAATTCCAGATGCCTTCACCTGCAGCACCAGTGCTGTTTAAACCTGCAGCACCAGTATGGTGCAGTTTCTCCAGGCAGCCCAAAGCAGCCCCAGTCCCCATTCCTGGTGGTCTCAGTTGTGTGCAGGCAGCCCAGAGGGCACACAGGGGAACTCTGCCAGGCTTCCCCAGAGCTGCCCCCCACCAAGAGCAGGTGGCTGTTCCTGTGAAGAGGAGTGCAGCAGGGGCTCCCTGCAGAGCTGCCTGCACACTGTCCCAGCAGCCTGCCCGGGCACGCCTGGCAGCTTGCAGGCTCACACCCACAGGTTTTGCTGTTTACACTCCTGCAGCAGAGCACGGGGCTGGGCAGTGGAGGGGAGGCAGCTGGGCAGGTGGGAGTTAAATGCCAGTGTCTCTTGTGACCAGGTGAGATCCATTTCTGCAGAGCTGGACTCTCCACATCCCCTGGAGGTCTGGGAGCTGGTCCCTAAGCCAGCTGCACAGGACAGAAGACAGCAGAGCACTGCTGGCACAAAGGCAGGGGCTGGAGCACGAGGCTGAGTTATGCTCTCAGCCCAGGAGATGCCCTGGCAGGGGCTGCATCTCCACAGAGCTCCTGATTTGGACAAATGACCCCAGGACCTTCCATAAACACCTAGCCTGCTCCTTGGGGATCTGGATTGGGAAGACGTTGATATCACCTCAGTAAAACCATCTTGTTTCACAAAAGCACAGTAAAATGTATTATTTTAAAGAACCAGAAGGGTGTTTCAGAACTGCAAATGCAGAGATCCCCCTGCAGTCTCCGAGGCCAATTCTGCCCCAGCCACATGCTCTGAGACCTGGGAGAAAGGAGCCCAAGGGGCAGGGCAGTCTGAGCCTCCTGGTGCCCACAGCCAGCACAGGGAGCCTGGGCTGTGCTGCATGGCAAACCTCAGCTAAACATCTGAGCAACCTCTTTGTACTGACATCAGAAACCCAAATGGGAGCACAAGTCTGCCTAGCACAAAGGTTGTTTTAATTACTGTAATGAGATTAACTCGTTAAATGTCACCCCCTCTAACCAAGCAGACTCAAAATGCCCCCAGCCAGCTGTGCTGATGGAGCCAGACACCCCCACCAAGCACCAAGAAACACAGGGGAGTCCAGCACACAGAGGTGGCACTGCAGCAGGTGAGGCAGGTCATCTGGAAAGCACAGCCACGACATCTGTTATGAGCAGCCTTAGTACCAGGTTGTTCCAGCACCCCTGACACTTTTCATACTCCAGCCACCAGATCCCAGAGGCTCAACCCACATTTCCTGATTTCTACAACAAAGAGTGTCACTAGCTACCAGCATCATCAGGAATGTAGCTCTGCAGTAACCAGACTCACAGACACCTTTCATCTACTTGGAGGAAAACACCGGTATGGAGAGACTGGTAGGACGGGTCCATCCAGCCGGGAGCTGGGAAGCAGCAGCTCAGCTCTGCACAGCTGTGGCACAACAGCCCCTGTGCTGAGCCCAGCCCTGGCCGCAGCCTCCCCTGCCGACTCCAGTCCCCTGCTCCCTCCTGGCTTCGCCCGAGTCATCGCCTCATCAGCTGGGGTATGGTTTTATCTGATAAAGAGACGTCTCGGAGGGGTTTTCCTTAGGACACAACTGCACCACTGGATTCCAGGAGCAGGTGTTCACAGCTGGTGTGTTAATAAAAACACACGTGCTGTTGGGCTGGGTTTATGACTTTCCTAGGGCTTATCTTTTTCGCCAAGTTGTGTTTAACTTTTCTTTTAATACAAGCATTCGAGTGCTCTTCTGTGCTTAGACCCAGTCAAGTCTTCTAACTCCTGGCAATCCTATGACTTCATTCCTCACGTTCCTGGATGTAATTTTGCTACCCCACAGCCAGGGCAGCTGCAGTGGGAGCCAAGGCCTCCAGGCACTGGCACACAGACCCCTCACCGTGGCTCTTACTGGTGCATCCTTTGCCATCCTAACATGTTCTACTGAAACTGACTTTATTTTTACTCTGCTTGCCCTTAGCTGCCACCTTCTCAAGGCACACAGCTAGAGGAGGAACAAAGTCCCTTAAGCTGCTCGTGTAAAACCACCCATGCAGCCCTTACAGAAGAAGAGCTGTGAGAAGACAGCCCCAAGAAGCAGCTGCTGAAGAACACTGACCCTGCCTCACCTGATGGGACCCTATGAGTCCTGGGGGACTCAGGACAGGCCCTCCAGCCACCCCAGTGCCAGCTCACCCACAGCAAACCTCAAACCACAGCCCTGGAGCTGGCACAGGGACAGCAGCTGTGCACTGAGCCTCTCCAGACCACAGCTCAGCACTGGGGATATCTGTCCCATCGCAGTCACCTCTCATTTGTTCCTTTTCCAGTTCTGAAATGTTGACTACTGGAGCAAACCCCTGCATGCCAGCCCAGCAGCTCTGCTGGCAGGGAGCTCCCTCTGCCCTCCCTGTCTCGTGTCCCAGTGCTGATGACACCACTGGCTGCACCAGTAAAACCTGAAGCCTTCAGGAATATTTCCTTCTGAGCAGCTTTTGTTTAGGTAGCTAAGTACAAACGTTGGTACCTCTGCTTGCTTGGCTTACCAGAAACACAAAGAGAAAAACAAACGACCTGCAGGACAATTTATCTCAAGCATCCCTTCCAGAACTCCTGGTTATCTGTGAATATTTTACATTGAAACCAGGAAGTTTCCAGCAGCACCCTGCCCTCCATTAGCTCACAGACCTCTCGCAGCACCTCCGGATCGGGCTACAATTAGGCACTGAAGCTGCCTGTGAGTTGAGACCAAGACAGATCCAGTCACATCCTGATGAAACCCACACACTCCAAACTAATTAACTCCCATGAAGAAGTTCTCAGTGCATTGGCCCTTCAGCTTTGTGACAAGCTCTCTGTGCTCAGCACACACACCAGTCCCAGCCTGGACCTGGCTGTGCCCGGGGAGGATGGGGAAGGCAGAACTCACAACACCTTCCCAGGGATGGGAGGAGTGCTGGGATCCAGCCAGGCCCCCTCAGACTCCCTGCTCCTCTCTAAGGGTTTCCACTGTTCTCCAAGGTCCCATCTGCAGCTACAGCACCTGCACTGGGCCAGGGGACCCCTGTTGTCAGCAGCTGACAGCCCCTGCCCTGCAGGGCTTCCCACAGAAGACACCCTGCAGGGGTCTCCCCACGCTGCTGCTTGCAAGGAGGAGAACCCCCTGAACTCCATTCAGATCCCAGCCAGCCCCTTCTCACCTGGACCTGGGAATGCATCTGACCAGTCCCTGTCTGCAATTGCACCTTGATAACACCCCAGTTGACACGTCCATAATAATCAGCTACACAAGCTGGGCTGGGCTTGCTCACATCTCATAAAGACTGGATCGAGGAAAAAAAAATAGCCAGCTTGGAAGATACCCCTATTTAACCAATTGCATGTTATTCAATTAAAGTCACTTAAATGCTTTCTGAAAAAAAGAAAAAAAAAGCATGTATTTAATTGCTGCTCTGAAAATCGGGGCCTGTGAAAAGTCCATATGTGGAAATGTATTTGTCATTTTTAACTGATTCCACATGTACAGCTCCTCAAGTGTAAAATCCTACATTTTCCAACACAGCAGATCAAACGTGACAAAGCTGGAAAAACACAGCGATGGTGGGAGGTTTATCCAAGAAGAAAATCATCACAATCCTGTCACAGCTCTTACAGCACTAACTCTGTTACAACGTGTGCTCATGCTGTGGCCAAAGAGAGTTAAAATCCTAAAAAATTAAAAAGCAGCAGTCTCCAAACAGTGGCCCAAAGGGTCAGAACATGCTCCTGCTCAGAGCAGGAACTCCTCAGTAGAGTTTACTATCTGGACACAGCCCTGGCCTGGCACGGGGCTGTGCCCACTGCTCTGAACACACCATCACATGGCTGAAAACCAACCCCTGGCACCAAGCCCCTCTTCAGGGGCAGAGCAGGAACAGCCACACACCCCACTGGAGCTCCACACTCCACAGCTGGACAGGGATCCTCACAGACACTGGCAGGAGGGGAGGGTGTCCACGTGGTGCCACCCACCTCCGGATGGACCTGGCAGTGCCAACTGGGGACAGTTTCACTGTTTTATTCTTATTAACCTTACTGTGCCCTGCTAAAGCCAGAGCCTGGCAGCAGTCTGCTGCTCCAGAATGGAGCCCAGCACCCCTGGGATGTGACTTTGGCCACCTGATAACACCCAGCTCACCCTGCCAAGTCACACACGTCAGGCTGGCGATAAACAGGCACCAATGTTCCAGACCACATTCTGTACCACTCAGATTTACACTGAATTACTAAAAAGGGATCTTTCTTCCCAACTCTGTCGTAGTTCAGGCTGTTGATAACTCCACTGGCATTTATGCAGTGGCACTGCACATCAAATGCTGCTGACACCACCCACCCTGCGGGGCCCCCGTGGGCTGGAGGCAAAACCTTGGCACGTCTGCCTGTCCACCCAGGAGCAGAGCCACTGAGTAAGAATAAAACACTGCTTTTTCCCCACAAGTTTCATGAAGTGTTTATTTAAGGTTAAATGATTATTTTCTCCTGTAGCAGCAGCTTTCCCAAAGCTGGTTTCAATGTTTGCTGTTACAATCTCCACAGGTTGCTAAACAGGAGGGTACAAAGTCACAATCTCCATCAGCTCCACCAGCCTGGCAGAGCCTGGCTGGGCAACACACCCTGCCGAGCCAGGGAGATGCTCTGCCCAGATACAGCACGTTGGATGGAGAGGAGAACTGAGGCAGAAGTT
>JAOEGS010020560.1:132229-144768 GCA_025447755.1 Corythornis vintsioides
ATGTACTAGAGAGCAGTTCTGGAGAAAGAGACCTGGGGGTCCTGGTGGACAGGGGGATGACCATGAGCCAACAATGTTTCATTTCCTCCAGAAGCCAGAGGGAGGGTGAGGAGGGTCGGGAGGATGCACCAACACTCAGCTAGGGGATTCTCACGCCTCTTCTCTCTCCTCCCCACTTCCTCCCAGCTCTCAGCCAATCTCCTCATCACTTTGCACTGACCACCACAGAGAAGCTTGGGAAACGTTCTGTCATCTGTTCAATTCCTGCAAAGACACCAGCACGTGTAATCCTTTCAAAGCAAGGATCCCAGGGAACTGGGGAAGCAGGACTTTGGCTCCTCAGCAGCCCTTGCACGGGGAAGGTCACGAGTCAGTCCCCAGCGCAAGCGGCTGCAGCACCAACACAGCTTCCCGCAGCCCTGCTCCCTCCCAGCACTGCCAAGATCCTGACAGCCTTGCTTAGCATCCTTACTGCTTCCAATTGCAACCCCTTAATTACGTTTCAGCTCCAGATGATCTATCTTAAACAGCCAAACCAGGGATACTGCAGCCCCGTCAGCTCACCTCCCCCATCGCCTCGGAAGCACTGGAGGAGGGTTTTGTTTGCACTGAATAGCTGAGGTTGGGCGAGTGCCTGGGATAAGCTGCTTTTGAAATCAATTACACAGAGCAGCATATGCTTCTGAGACACTATCTGGCTGCTGTGGCACAAGCCCCCTGCAGAAGCAGGTTGGTGCCTGGCGAGCTGTGTCCCAGGCACGCGGGCAGCCCGACCCCTGGGCAGCCTCTCTCCTCTGCAGACCCTCCTGGCTTCTTGCACCAAAGGCTGTCAGACTTGGCAACTGCCCTTCCAGTTTCATGTAACACACAATTACACGTGTGCACGCACAGTGGAATTCCAAGATTTCCATTCACATGCAGGAAGAAGAGCTGAAAGGCTTGGGACAGCATCAGTGTTACCTGCATAAGCTAGCAAAGCATTCAAGCTGCTTCTCTGTCTGCTTCAAGAACTTCTCCCTCCAGTGCCACAATCGTGTGAATGTCATTTAATAATCGATTAATAATCATTTAATAATCAATTTCTTTATAAAATAAAATAAAAAAACCCAAAACCCAAGTACTCTTCTGGGCACAGAACATTATTTATACCAATAAAAGCAGCACAAAACTTCTCCACACGTAAATAACGCCAAAGACAAAACGAACATTAAACCCATCCCTGAACAGGCCTGGCCCATTACTGAGTGTTCAATTCCAACTTGCAAGAGTAACTCCATTGTCACCCTGCACAGAGATCATTTCTGACTCTTCCTCTGTGAAATGTGCAGTTAAGTCAACACAGGGTGTTTTCTCTCATAACATAAGCAGACAAAAACCCTGCTAACAAAAACAATCCAGGCTGACTCTGGGTTAATAAAACAGCAAAGGGCTGTTGCTTCAACACTGTAATGGGCAAGTTCTGTGTAGCATGGGTTTCTTTACAGTTTCAGTATTAATTCTAACACAGGCAGATAGCAGCAGACCTTGTGTTTACTTTTGAGGAAATCAAATACACCAGTATATTTGTATTTTCCCTTCCTAATCCAGAAACAACAGTGGATCTGAATCCTGCACACACAGAAAATGCCCTCACAGCTGTCAGGGACCTGCAGCTCAAGGGACTGACTCAGCACAGCCTGGCAAACCTAGCACCTGGAGGGAGCTCCTGGCTCCAGGACCAGCACCCACAGGAGCTGCTCCCCGTGGGCACCACCGTGGGGAAACCTCCACCACATGCAGGGCAAAGCTCCCTCAGCCCCCGAGTGCTAACAGTTCCTGACACCCTTCCGAAACCACCTGTTGATTAAACAACAGCAAGAGAAGAGATCCCAGGCAGGGAGTGCTCGGTTTCTGCAGCTGACTCTGCCAGGCTGAGCCAGTCACTGCACTGCTGAACACCAGAGCATCAGCCCTGGCACACAGGGGCACAGGGCCCGTCCCTGCCATGGCACAGTGGCTGATGTCACCCCAGATAAAGCAACAGGACAGAACCAAACCACACATTCCCGTTACTGGAGCGCTCCCAGGGTGGCAGGTACACCCAGAAACCACAGAGCACACTCTGCTGTGGAAGGAAACACCAGTTCCCTGTCACCAGCCTCCCTCCCTGCCAGCCCCAGCACAGCCAGGGGAACAGTGACAGCAGCCTTGTCCTCACGCTCAGATGAGGCACATGAGAGAGATCTACAATTATCAGAGAATAAAGCCCAACCCCGGGTTAGACTGCACAGCTCCATCTTCCCTGTGCCCAGAAACCCTCTGGTTTCCCCTCTCACAACCTCCAAAGAAGTCCCTCCTCCCCAGGGACACTCTAAGGGCAGGTCACCCTCTTCCTTCCCAGCTTCTGCAATGCAAGTCCATCAAGAATCATTTGCCACAGAGAACAGAGCTCCTGCTGAAAGTCACCACTGCACGTACACAGAGAGGTCTCCACGAGCTGCCCCCATGGCCATTCCCCCCAGAACACCAGCCACTTGCTGGGGGGCTCATCTCTGGGGCTGTTTCTGCCTTTGCTCTCATTCCCACTGCTCGTCTGCTCTGAGATCAACGGGCCAGGTTGTGAAGAACTCCCCAGTCGCACGCTGGCCTCAGCAGGTGATCTGGAGAGGGTGCAGCTGGCAGTGGCTTTAGCTGGTGCTGTGTTTGCAGAGATCCACTGGATTACAGCAGTGATACCCCTGCTATGAGGAACAGAGCTCTGCCTACAATGGATATTTCATTTCAGAAAGAGACTGGAAACCCTCCTGCTTCAGGCTGCACAAACACTCATCCCCCAGGAAAACCACCCTTGTTCTGGGCCATCCAAGGGGGACAAGCTGCCCCAAGGCACGGGGAGATGCAGAAGGGGATCCACTGGCTGGATACACCGGTGAACACAAACCTGGTGCACCCCGAGGAGACAACCTGACAGGCAGCAGCCAGACTGAACCCACGGCAGCAGGCAGGGGACAGGGGACAAGACAAGGAACAGGGCAGCAGGCAGGGGACAGGGCTGATGCCCCTGTGCTGGCTGCCAACAGACAGACCCTTCCCCAAGAGCAGCACCACCCAAAGCCATTCTGCTCGGGCACAGCCAGCCCCACACCCGGGGTCAAGCTGCCCTGACCCCACATCCCTCCTCCTCCTCACTGCCTTAGGCTGTGGCAAAGGAGGAGGAGGAGGAGGGACCACCCCAGAGCCGCTGTCAGATGGTGTCGGGAGCCCCAGGGCCCAGAACACTTCTGCTGGAGCTGGGGCTGGAGGCAACAGCTCAGACATGGAGTGGTGAAGACTGAGGAGGAACAACTCTGGTACCCAGTGTGACTGGAACCATGTGCAGCACCAACAGCCCCTCACTCTGCTCCTTTTAAGAAGTGCACTAGATCCCCTCCCATTCCAGCTCCCAGCACTGTGACGCTGAAAAGATTCACCCCCTTTCACACACAGCCTCACATTATTGTACTCTGATGCTGCCAAATAAACAGACTGCTGGAATTCGATTCCCAGAAAGCCATGGCAAAATCTACTGGCCTTAATCTGAAATACCAGTGTCATTTTCAAAGCCCTGTATTTAATTAATACTATTTACTGTCAAGAGCCAAGCCAGGCAAATATTTCACTCTTCCCAATTCAGGGGCTAAAGGCAGGCCCAGAGGAAAATCTGCCCAAGTTAATGCATCTCATCTTCTTTGATGATGCAAGTGCTCAGTTGTCCTGTTCTTGACCCCTCTAGAATTCCCAGGCTCCAATACTTGTGGCACAATGTCATCAATCTATATTTAAAATATATATTGATTTTCCACAGATGATAATGACAGCCATTTCTTCTGCAAATGTGTATATACTGTACCTCTGCCCGCATAAAAAGGTTCCTATCAAGGTAAGAAATGAAAAAATCTTAGCAAAACCCATTACTAAGTCAAAACCAATATTGAAGAAGTGAATAAAATCAAGTTAGCAATCTCATTTCCTAAATATTTTTTATTTATCTCACTGAAACTGAAACATTCAAAATAATCTTCCAGGATATAGCTACGTACAAAATGCAACTTCAATCAACTGAGTGAGTGTTTTCAACAGTCCTGGGCAGAGATGAAGTTTGGTCCCATCAATTCAGCCAGAAGTTCACTGACAGAGCACTACACTTAATCCCTATTCACACTGGCTAATGAGTTTTAGATATTTAAGAATAGTTTATTCCACATCTGTAACGAATTTGAATGTTGTGAGCTCCTCAGAGCTGCTCTCAGCATTAACAGACCCAGCACCAGGAGACTTCTCCACAATGCTTCCAGTTCCCACCAGCTCTAAGGGAAATGCAATCTCCTGCAGTGGTGGAAATTCCATCTTTTCAGAACATAACCCCAGATCTCCACAAGCCCCTATTTCTGATTTTAGGGGAGACAATGATCTGCAGAGGGCATCCTGGCTGCTCGTTCCCAGCCCTGTGTCCTCACTGCCCCACCCTGCCTGAGCTGTGCTCTCGGGGGAGCATGGCACCCCTCACCCCCTGCACCCAGCAGCTGCTCCCTGGTGTCACCACTGGGCATGGAATCCAGCCGTGGCTCATGCACAGCACAACTGCCCCATGCCCAGGAGCATCCACCCTGCACCAGCCCAGCTGGGCCTGCACAGGAGAGAGAGGGCTCCAGGCAGGACAGGGACAGCCTGGGACCAAACCCACCTTCCACTGCAGGAACACAGCTGCTGGGGAGCCAAGGGCTCTGAACCCACTGCAGCTCCAGGCAGGCACAGCCCAGCCCTGCACACTCACCACCATGAGCTGGCTCCCAGTGACACCTGCAACCTGCTGCAGCTCCCTCACCCAGACCTCCACTGAAGGCTCTGGAAGCTGCTTTCAGTGCCAGGCTCTCTGATTGCAGTCTTGTCCTTTATCTCCCAACTGCATCCCCTTCAGACACAATGTGAGGAGCAGAGTCAAGAACGAGGCATCTGTCAGAATTCTCTTTACCTGCAACAAGGAGCATTATAACCCAGCACAAACAGGAGTATTTGCTGTTTCTCACAGACAGCACCAATGAGATCCCTGCACAGTCAGCCTGGAACAGCCTCTCCAGAAAGACAATGACAGAAAACAGATCTCAAGAAGCTGTGCTCTTTTTGAGCTGGGAAACATTCCCTGCAAAGCAAAGCAAAAAAGAAAAGGAGAAAGGAAGGAAAAATCCATGGGTTTCGGTTTAAAACTTTAGACTGGAAACTGCAGTCAGTATTTTTACCTTTGGGTTTGTTTTTTTCAAATTACAACCTCTAAACCTAAATCTCTTTCATCTTCCACTGCAGCAGCTCCTTCCAACCACCAGCATTCCAGGGGAGTAGCCACAAGTTGCCATTCACTTCTCATCAGCTGATACACATAAAGCCATGTAACCAGCCCCAGAGCCACACTCCTCTAAGAATAGCTCAGTAGCTTCATTTGTCTTTCCCCACATATATTAATTAGCAAAAAACCCCAACTGTATGCAAATGGATTTTTATTTGAATATTTATCTTTTTCAGTATTTGCCTGATATATTCCTTTTCTAATAGAAATTTACAGTGGAGACAACTGAAAACAATCAACAAAATTTCACCTTCTCTATGGAAAATTTTATCAGTGATGCTTTTCTCTTTCTCTGTTACACATACCTGATATTCTCTTATGAGCCCTATTCACTAGAAAAAAAAATAAAATAGTCTTCCTGTTTCCTTTTTCTGAAGCAATTTCCTTAAGTGATCACCAAAGCAGCTCATTATTGGGAAGACAGACACGTTGTTATGCAGCCCAGACGAGCAGTGTAAATAAACATTAAGATAGTGTATTAAGTGTAAATAAGCAATAACATCCATGTGGCTGAGCATTTTCAGGTTAATATACTAGACAAACAAATATTAACCAGCGTTATAAACTTCACCGAACGCAATGAACTGCAAAGTGTCTTATCAGAACAGCCAAGGGAAAGGCAGGGAAAAAACAGAAGCACTGGAAAGCTTCTGTACCTGCTCTCACTCTCTGGTGCTAGAAGAGGCAGCAGGATTAGAGCAAAGCTCTGCCAGTTTGCAAGAGCTGCTCAACGTAATTAACAAAAGAGGAAATGATACTTGATGTGAGCACACAGTTCCAACCATAAATGGCTGGTGCTTTATAAACAGCTATCCCCCAAACATCTAACATCCTTTTCAGGCTCATTTCCCACCTCCACATTTAGTGCATGAGCCTCAAAAATACATGCTTCTGACCTTAATAAGCCACTCACTGTGTTGGAAGACAACATTTATCCACCAGCACCCTGGAAAGGTTCTCACACAAAATCTCCAACGTGTATTTGTAGAAGGCTGCTGCCAAGTGAGCACGTTGATGCACTAAACACACCCACAGCAGACACACAGTGTTTACATTCCACTCTCACTGCGCTGCAATGATGTCGAGCCCGAGTTTAAAGAGCCCACAGGGGTCCCTGTGTCTGGCTCTCAGCACCACGACCCCCTCTCGTGAGCAGAGCGAAACAGGCACAGAGCTGCCTGGCGACTCATGGGGATTCCTGAGCCCCCGGCAGCTTCAGCCATCAGTGTCATGATCCCGCCTGCAACCCTCACCTTAGGGCAGTTACTAGAGCAGGCGGCTGGATGGCAAAGCTGTTACCCCTCACCCAGCCTCCGCGTGGACAGACCAGCAGCTGCACACTCAGAACTACTCCTTAGGGTACCAAACATCACACAAACAGAAGGAAGGTTGCAGCCCAGCCTCTCCCAGCAGACCCCCACCCCAGCCCCACAGCCAGCCTGGGAGGGTGCCCGGGTGTCTGTGCTGTGACACTGGCTGAGCCAGGGCTGGCTCTGCTGCTCCCACCCCCCGGGTCAGCCCCACCCCGGCCCCGGAGGCGCTGCCCAGGGCTGCAGAACTCACCCAGTGGCAGCGAGGCTGGCAAGGCTTTCAGGGGCTGCGTGCTCGGGGGGCCGCCCTGCTCAGGGGCATCTCAGCCATGCTGGGAACAGAAAGCAGAGAGAACAGCTTCAGTCTTCTGGGAGACAGCAGGGGAACCAACAGGCCACGCTGGGCACGCTGCAGCTCCAGCACTCCCCAGGAGCACTGCCTGCCTCTGCTGACAGCACAGCCAGCTGCCCACCCAGCCCAGGCAACAGCCTCCTCCTGCTGCCCACCCAGCCCAGGCAACAGCCTCCTCCTGCTGCCCACCCAGCCCAGGCAACAGTCTCCTCCTGCTGCCCACCCAGCCCAGGCAACAGCCTCCTCCCTCCTGCTGCCCACTGAGCTCCGAGACACAGCAAGAGCTTTGTGCTCAGTACATGGGCCTGCCCTGGTCCTCACCAGGACCCTGTGGGAAGCAGCTGTGCTGCCAGATGTATCTAGGAGAGCTACCTTCTTCTTCTGACAAACAACGGGGCAGAGCACGGGGAAAATGAGATACACTCCAAGAGCCATCAACCAGGGGGGGTGAAGCACACTAATTATGCCTAAGAAATGGAATAATGCACAACCACACTCATTATGCCTCACAAGACATGGACTTGAGAGACCATTTCATCCTTTCTGCCATGTGTGCCATCTCACACCAGCTCTGCCCTCACTGCCCAGCTGTAAGCAGGGCAGGAGCCAGTCCAGGGGGGCACTACCAAAGGATTCACCACAAAGCACAGACACTCAGATACTTCCTCAGGAACACCCACAAGCCCCAGCTCTGCAGGCCAAACAGGGGCTTTGAGCAGGTTCCCAGTGGCAGAAAACACCATGGTGTCTCAGAAGGGACTCTCAGCTGCAACACGGGAGCAGTTCTGGGGCTCAGGGCACTGCAGGGCTGGTCAGACACCCCCAGCCCAGGCAGGGAAGGGGCAGTTGGGCAGGGTGGGAGTCCCATCCCACGTAGGAGGTGTGAGGAGAGCCTGCACAGAGACCTTCCCACCCACCTGCTGCACAGCAGGGAACAACCCCCATCCCACAGAGCAAAGCCAGACCCAAGGGAGCTGAGGGGTGCAGACACAGCCTGTCCTGTCCTCACCTCAGGGGCTTTACAGCTCCACCTTCCAGCCAGGCACAGCCATCTGTGTCTGCGTGCTGGCTCCCCAAGACGTGTCACCTCCTCGACCCACAGAAGCCGAGCTGTGGGCAGGACCAGCTCTACAAGCAGCTCTGGGAGTGGACAGCTCCCACCACCAGACACCCCAGCAAGCACCAGCCCGGGAAGGGGCTCCTCGGTCCCCAGGGTCCCTCTGCTCCAGGAGGAAAAGGCACCAGGGATGATCTCACCACTGGGCATCTAACCCTGATCTCACACAACTGCAGCAAGAAAAGAGTTTCAGGGCTCATTAAAAATTCAGTGTTTTTGTAACCGAGCAAGCTATGATTCTTCAAACCAAAGAGCAGAGCAGCAGAAGCAGCAGCATGTTTGGACTGCAAATGCTAACACAGATTGGCAAGCCCTTAAAAAAACTGTTCTGAACTGTTATTAGACCTACATTTTACAGCCAGCAAAGTATCTACAGGCTGGCTTCTACCAACAAGCATTCCGGCCATGCTGAAACAAAAGAGCATCCTTCTAGTCAATATTCATTCTGAAAAAAAGGAAGATTTAGACTTGAGGAAGAGCTTTTCCCCTGGACAACACCAGCCTTGCTGGGAGGGGAAGGCAGGGCCCGGGGTGGCTCCGTGCAGGGAAATGGGCATTGTGAAGATGCTGCTGGACGGCTCCAGACGTTCAAGTTGATGAACTCATTTCAACCCCCAACGCCGAGCGCCCCAGTGACCACACACTTTCCATAGGAATTGTGCCTGCTTTGTTCCCATTAAATCCCTCAGCAAAATTTCCACTGGTCTTTCACTTGAATAATGAGCAATTTCCACAGAACAGGCTGGAAAAATCATAAATGGGAAAAACTCAACAGGATCAACCTCAAATCCAGCACCTTCCAGATCTGCTTCTCAAACTATTCAACTCAAAATAACTGTATAAAATCAGCAGAACTTTTCCAAGGGCTCCAGAGAGGAAAAGCTGTTCTAGGAAACAGGCTAATGTGAGACTGGATAAAAGAAAATTAATTTCTTCCATCTGATTTTTTTTTTCATCATGCAAATACTATTTCTGAATACTCACAACCCTGGCAAAACAGACTGGTTTAAAATCCCTGCTTAACAATTCCCTGGTCCTTCTAAAAATAAAGTACAATTCCATAGCCTAAATTAAACTACACGAGCTGTCATTTTTCATGTCACATTTCTACCTGGTATGTTTTGAAAAGGCTGAGCTACTGAATCATTAAAAACAGGGAGTGTTTGCATCATGTAAGTACCAACCACAGAGCTGGTAAAATGCCTCAGTAACGTGTGATCCCTGACAGAACATCACAGATTATTCATCAATACACACAACTGTTCCAGCACAGAGCAGGAGTCCTGGCAACTGCATTTATTCCCTGAAATCCTCAAACTTTGTCCAAGTATTGTCTATAAGAAATATCTGGAACAGGTTACCCAAGATGAATTACCCTGCTGGGAAAAACAACACTTCTGCGAGGCTTCAGCTCCCCGGAGAGGAGCAGCTGGGAGTGCACAATGGACTCACAGCTGAGCAGGCACACCTCTTTCTGGGTGTCTCCATATGCTCAGGAGGGCTGTTCCCCCCTCTCCTCTGCCTCCCAGCACTGTCCTGAAGGATCCATACTGGTCTGTCACCAGGGAATGCTCCACCAACTAAGAGAATCAAGCAGTGCAGGAACTTCTCACTGGAACAGAGGGCTGCTGCCAGAGCAGCCATCTGCAAGTGAACTGGCCACCCTGCCACACAGGGGTGCTGGGAGATCCCTCCTGTGCAGAAACAATCCCTGTGACCCCCCCTCCTCAAGCCCCCGGAGCATGGCAGATGGCAGCGACACTCTTTGCCTCTGGTGCCATCCAGAGCCTGGACCCCACCAGCCCTGCCACTCTGCCCCTGGGTGCTGGAGGAGCCCCAGCTGAGCACCAGAGCCCAGGGTCTGCCCATCAGCTGGTGACAAAGGGAAGGAGCAGGACCGTGGGCATCTGGCAGCAGCTGACTCGTCCCCACCCAGCTGCTCCCACTGCAGATCCCTGTGGGAGGATGGAGGGAGAAGTTGGGAAGTCACCAGCACAGGTCACTTACATCCCTCTCACAGGGAGCAGGCTGCCTGCCACACGGTTATAAATGTGTGAATATTGCTCTTAAGTAATTAATTGCCTCCCCAGCTGCAGCTTAATGCAACACACCACACTACCCGGCAGCAAATCCCTGCTATTGTCTGATTTTTCCATCAGAAAGGATCTGCAGTTCCTCTCCCAGGTAACACAGCTCCAGTTTAAAAACCCAAGCTGACCCGTCCCACGCCAGCAGCACCACCCCTCACAGCAGCAGTCGGCCCCTCCTCCGATGGCCCGGAGCACGTTTAGCACCAGCACACAGGCAGGAGCTCAAGGAGACTGGCACATGGACTCTCCAGACCCTGCTGGGACGGTGACATCACACACACCCCCCCCACGGCAAAGGCTGCGAGCTGCGGAAAAGAGAGTTGAGAAACCTTCAGGTTTTGGTGGCTGAAGACAACGTCATGATGGCAACACCTTTGTCAGGTGCTCACTGCACAATGCTCAAAGTGAGACACAAACACACTGGAAATTACAGGACTCTTCGAGTGCTTGCGCAACGTCGAGGACCAGCCCCTCTCCTCGAGGTATTTCTGAAGGCTGAGTCCACCAGCTGCTTCCTCCGAGGCTGCAGGTGAGCGAGACTGGCTCCAAACATTAACCTCAGCACTTCCCAGCCTGGAGATTAACCATCTGGGGGCAATTTCCATCTTTATCTGGTGTGACACAGCAGAGCCACTTCCACATTCCAGTCCCCAAGCAGCTTTATCAGAAAGGCCAAAAGGAGGGGCACGGCACGGCCGTCCACACGTGTCTGCACAGGCAAGAGTGCAAAGCCTGGCACGCCCCACTCGTGATGCCACCACTGCCGTGAACCAGGGAGTGTCCCGAGGGACAGGCAGGAGGCTGAGCAGCCCCAGCAGCTGCCACGGGGCAGGTGGATGCCAGCCACAGCACCCACAGCTGCACAGGAGCAATCGAGACTGCACTGTGGGTACGACATTGTGCCCGGCAGCCCCCAGCAGCAGCCTCTGCACGGGCACTGACACAGGACTCACCCCAATGCTGCTGCCAGGCTCTGCCTAGGGTGGACTGTACAGCTCAGCACATAAAAACCCAAAGGGACGAACCCCAAACGCCCGCCTTCAGCCACAATGGCAGCAAACTCAGGCAAGAAACAGTGCTGTAAGTAAAAAGACTGGCAGCCTTCAACTGCTTATTTGCAGCAGCAACAGCACCCTGCTGTAACCATCACAGCCAGGCACATGTTTAGCTCAAACTATACTAAACACTGCAAAAAATCTGTCTGTTCACTCCTAAAGCCCACCCACCTGCTTCCTACCACCCCGAAAGAAAAAGAAGCTAAATACAGACCCGAGTGATTGCGAATGAACCAGCAGGCGGTTCTCCTTTCGCAAGGAGCCTCCTTCCTGGCTAAACGACAAGCGATCCGGGCAGCGGGCTCCCAGCACGCACACTCCAGCCGAGCCCGCAGGCCAACGCCAAGACCCAGCGCTCAGCAGTTCCCGGTGCCTACCGGCGGCCTCGCCGTCCGCGCAGCGCGGCTCCCGGCACCTCTCCGGCACAGCCCCGGCCTGCCTGCCCCGCTCTGCCAGAGCAGCCGCGACTGCCTGGCTGGGAGGCCCGCTCAGGCCTGGAGGAGCGGGGCAAGGAGGGAGAGGGACGAGGCTCCAGTTACACCTCGCCCAGGAGCCGGCGGTGCCCGCGGAGCGCGCTGGGGAGGCGTGTTCGCGGCCGGGCAGCGGGAGCCAGCAGCACCCGCCCAGGGACCCCGGCCCAGCCGGCTGCCATTCCTCCCTCCCTCCTCCTCCTCCTCCTCCGCTCCCCGCCCCGCGCAGACACGGCACTGCGGCGGCCGGGCCCCCTCCTCTCCTCTCCCCTCCCCTCCCCTCCCCGGGCGGCGGCCGAGGCCCCGGGCTGCGCTGCTCGCAGAGTGCGGCCGCGGCCTGGCTGCGGTGCTCGGCCCGGCCCCGGCCACAAAGTTAGAGAAGTTGCCCGCTCGGCCCCCTCCTTCCCCGGCCGCTCCGAGGGCGCGGAGGGGGCGCCGAGGGAAGGGGAAGGGAAGGGAGGGGAGAGGGCCCCGGGCGCCGCGGCCCGGCCCCGCGGAAGGAACGCGGAGCGGCCCGCACCCTTCCGCACAGCCCTTGTCAGCCGGGAACGGGAGGGGGCGAGCACCGCCCTGCTCCCCAAACCTCCGCTTTTGTCACCGGGGCAGACCCTCCCCAAAGCTCCCCTGTCGCTGGGGGTGGGTGTGTGTGTGTGTGCGTGTGTGTGTGTGTGCGTGTGTGACAGGACAACGTCCTGAACAGCACCCCCGAAACCGCCCCCCCCCGCCCAGCCGCAGCAGCCCGCGCCTGCCCGCACTTTCCCCCCACACCCACCCGCACTCTCCCCC
>JAOEGS010020561.1:7079-21335 GCA_025447755.1 Corythornis vintsioides
GGGATTCCCTATTGATAAAGGCATGGGGATTCCCTATTGATAAAGGCATGGGGATTCCCTATTGATAAAGGCATGGGGATTCCCTATTGATAAAGGCATGGGAATACTTAGGTTATTTTTCCCCTGGCAGCTGTCAGTGTGATAGGCAATGGGAATGGGGAGAGATTTCTTCCTGGCAGCTTTGCTGTCCATATAGAAAATATTCTCAGTCGCTTCCCGTGCAAGTGAATTTGTTGAATTGAATTGAACTTTTACATGAAATATTGTGCTTTTTATTTGCTAGGTTCTCTCCTATGGGTGTAGATCACATGAGTGGGCTTTCTGGTGTAAATGTTCCAGGAAACGCATCTTCTGGCTGGTGTATCTTCATCTACAACCTGGGTCAAGATGCTGATGAGGGAATCCTCTGGCAGATGTTTGGCCCCTTTGGCGCGGTTACCAATGTGAAAGTTATTCGAGATTTCAACACCAACAAGTGCAAAGGGTTTGGTTTTGTGACCATGACAAACTATGAAGAAGCTGCAATGGCCATAGCAAGTCTTAATGGCTACCGCCTGGGGGACAAAATCTTACAGGTTTCCTTCAAAACCAACAAGTCCCACAAATAACTTGCTCGTGCTTTTTTTTTTTTTTTCCCTTTTTTTTTTTTTTTGTATGGATAATGGAGTGACAGAAGTGGAAACATTATTCTTTTTCTCTCTTTTTCTTTTGTTTTTTTTTTGGTTAGTGTAAAACTCCTTTTGCGCCAATTTTCACCAGTGTTTGTCTTAGTCGAAATGAGAAAGTGAAAAAGGTTTTATATTCTGGGATGCAACTGACATGTTCAAATGTTTGAAATCCCACAATGTTAGACCAATTTTAAGTTTCTTTAAGTTATTTCAGTTAAAACATTGTTTAAAAAAAAAAAACACACAAAAAAAAAAACCTCCCCTGATTGCATTGCCCAGACCCTCTGGATGGTGGTAAAATTGAAGCATGCTTTCACTTATGAGACTAACATTTGTTCCATTGAATGTTGTCTGCAAAAAACTGGAATTTTCTGAGAAATATTAGGTGGATTTCATTAATTTTCTTGGTTTGTTTTGGGTTGGTTTTGTTTTGTTGTTATTTTTTTTTTCTTTATGTTGGTTTTTTCCCTCCCCATTCCCCTGACCTCCTCTGGTAGTAGTGAAGAAAGTGGAGAAATACTAATGTTTGAGTTGACAGGCAATTGTTTGGTCAATTAATACCCATGACACCCTCTGTAGTGGAGGATTAGGCTTTTGAAAGTCAAGGTCTTGTAAGTAGTAGCATGCCAGCATAACTTTAACACCATTGATGAGGTAAGTTGCACACTGAGCAGTGGCCAAGCTGCCAAATTCAAAAGGTTGGTTGGTTTTATTAGTTTTGGTTTTTTTTTTTTTTTCCAAACATTCTTAGCCCACTTTCTAATAGGAATGGACCAAAGAGTTTCAGAGAAACTCCGGGAAGATTTCAGAGTCAAAATGAAACTCCAAAAAGAGAGTGTGAATTTCTGTTGCTATGTTATCAAACTGAATCTCTTCTGTCCAAATATTTAATGCATGGTGCACTACTTACTGGTACATTATAATGCTGCAAGATACTTACTCATTTTTTTCCAAGATCATGATAGTTTGGAATTCCTTTGGTAGTTGTATTTCATAAAGAAAAAAAAAATACCAGTTATAAACATTTGAGCATTGTATTTCTCGCATCCCTTCTAATGAGTGCTAGACTTTTCTATTTTAATAGGATTTTGTTTTGACAAACTAGCTTTACTTATTGAACACTCAGCAGAAAAGTACTTAACTACTTGCAAGTTAGATATTAACAACAAAAAAAAACCCCTTTGATTTGTAGATTGAAAGATTAATCCCCCGAGTTTTCTGCAGACTGCCTTGAAACTTTGAGTTGTTCTGTTTCTGTTAATTTTCTTTTGCTTTTTTGTGTTTTTTGTTTGTTTTTACTTTTGCATTTAAGAACATTAAATTTGATTTTGTTTTGCTCAAATTTTGTTTTGTTTTTTATTTTCTGTTATTTTTTTGCTAAGTATTGCACAAAGTGTCCAGCTTTCCAAGAGTGTTGCTTTCAACAACTGTAGCTCCTCTTTAAAACAGACTTTTAAATTACTCCTTGGACAGATGAGTAGAAGAAAAAGGGTGGTGAACCAAGAGCACTACAGTGAAGCCCTCACCTAGGAGCTGTTTGCCACAGGCTGCTGGAACCCCGTGGCTGTTCTCCACTAGGGATCCTGTCAGGGAGCTGGCTCAGGGTGCTGTGCACAGCAGGAGGCTTGGCCTGGGCAGCCAGCAGGTCTAGGGGTGATGTTCAGCTGCCAGAGCAGACACTCAGCTGGGGACAGGGGCAGTTTTCATGCAGCCTCTCTTTTTCTGTGTGAACCTCTACCAGTCCCAGAGCTTATTGGCAAATTCCAGAGGCAGTTCCCTGCTGCCTGCCTGGATCCTGAGCTGACCTGGCCTTGTGGTGGCAGTTGGAGCTCCCCTTCCTGAAATAGGATCCTCCCTCCTGCTCCTCCTGCAGCAGGATCCTCCCTCCTTCTCCCCCAGAGCAGGATTCTCCCTTCTGATCCCCTTGAGCAGGATCCTCATTCCTACTCCTCCTGCAGCAGGATCCTCATTCCTGCTCCTCCTGCAGCAGGATCCTCATTTCTGCTCCCCCCTGCAGCAGGATCCTCCCTTCTGGTCCCCCTGAGCAGGATCCTCCTTGCTCATCCTGCATCAGGATCCTCATTCCTGCTCCCCCTCCATCATCACCCAGCTCCATGTGGTGCCCAGCACTGCCCAGGAGCTGGTTCTGGTGTTCCTGGCACACCTCAGGCTGGCTCTAGTCAGCAGCCTGCCCTCTCTGGGTCTGTGTGCAGTGAAGGCAGGAGGAATTCTTTTGCTGTCAGTTCATCCAGTTTTGCTCTTCCCACCAGCCCTGCTCACTCTGCCATCTTTTGAGAAGCATGGAACCAGGGGTGGTGACAGAGCAGCCAACCAGTGCCAGCCCTCAGAGCATTGCTTTCCAGCTGCCTGCTCCAGATGTTCCACCAGTGTGTCACCATTCAGTTATCCCTTCAACCAACACTTCTTTTCCATATCCAAGGAGAAAGTGAGAAGCACTGGGGAGATTTCCTCTCAAAACTCTGTTGCACGGAGAAGTTCTCTGGCTGTCCCATCGCCTCTGAACTCATGTCCCCTTCCACAGCAGTGGCTCTGCAGTCACCTCCAACCTCTGGCCTTCTCTCCTGCTTTATTTCACCTAAGATTAATTCTGAAACCAAACAGGAGTTGCTTTTTTATCACAACATTTGGCTGGGGGTTCAGCCTTTCGAGGAATGACCCCCTAAAGGTGAATCAGCATCAGTGCCCTGAACTGGCAGAGACCCTGCTGGGATCAGTCCAGCTGGCAGCTTAAAAAACAACCAAACCCCCCAAAAAATCAACTTTTCCTGGAGGCTTTTTGGCATCACTGTTGTCTGACTGCTGCTCTATTTTTTCCCATCTCTCATTCTTTGCTAACTGAGAAGGAAATGCAGGATATTGTTTCCCTAGTGGTATGAAAACATCTCTTTCAGAAAAGATCTGATCCCAGCTTCCTTTAATAGCTGCTCTGCAAACAGTTGCCAGGCAATTGATGTGAGCAAAGCATTGCTGCTGGAGGCAGGGAAAGAGGAAAAAAACCCAAATCCTGCTCATCCATCACGGGCTGTTACCACAAGTGTGTGGTCTGCAGCATTTTAACAGTCAGTAAATACTTGGCTGAAATAGCTGAAGCCAAGCAAAGCCCCATGGATGTGTTCTTGGTGCTTCTGCTGAAGAGCAGCACGTGCACTGCTAGGAGAGACCAAAAGGAAACTTCTGCAAGTGGAGATGAAATTCTTCCAGCAGCTCTTCTGCCCAAAAGGTAGGAGCAACTTCTTCCTTTCCCACTCCATCCAGCATGCTCTCCTTTGAGACCCTCCCTGGAGTACACCTGCTTCCAAAGGGGTTTGACTTCTTAACCCTCAGGGAGTTCAGTCTGCAGCTCTGTTCTGCTTTTTCATCCCTTAATTTGATGCAATAGGGATGGTCCTTCAGGTGCCACCCGTGAGTCTTTGCCAACCCCCAGAGGTCTCTTGAGTTCCTCCTGAGATGCAGCAGCTCAGGCAGGTGTTGGGAAGTCTTGGCTGCTGGATTAGGATGTGAGCAGAGCTTTTCAGGAGCTGGAGTGGATGGTGTGGGCCAGGTCTGTGCTCCAGCTCTGCTGGGCTTGCTTTGGGCTCCTTCAGAGGCCTCTCAGGACAACCCCAGGTACCTGCTTCTGAAGGAGGGGCTGGAATTCCTGGTGGATGTGGCCATGCTGCTGTTGCAGGGTCTCCTGTGTAGATGCAGAGGAGAACTCTTGGGTGGCTTGGATGGGGGGTTGTGCCACCTGAGGGGATCAGTCTGGCTCTTGTGATCCTGCACTTGGGGCAGCACCATTCCTGCTAACACTGGGCAGCCCCAGAGCTGGAGATCTGCCCACTGGGAGCACAGTGGCAAAACCAGTGACACCACTGACAGGTTTCAAATGGGCTGGTCTGCTCTGTGTCCCAGGCTCCCCCCTGGAGGGAGCTCTTGCTTGTATCTGAGCTCTGCAGGATCCAGCAGCAAGTGGCCTTGGTCTCCAGCTTTCTGCAGGGGTCAGGCACCCAGGGCTGCAAACTGGTCACCTCTGAGCCTTGGCCTCCACAAAAAGGCTTCCAGTCAGGGGGCAGGATCCTGCCTTGGCACTTCCACTGCCACCCTTTGGGACTGTCAGTGTTCAGCCAGTTCTCTCTTCAGGCAGTGTTAGAGCTGCTGCCTGGCTGCTGTAATTGGAATTCTTGCTTTGTCCCACTCAGCTGCAGGAGGTTGGTTTGTATTTCTTTGGAAGGGAAGCTCTGCTGGTACCTGGTACCTGCCTTTTTCTCCTTCCTTCTCAGTATTCCTTAGTCTGGCTCTGCAGGGAGGGTGTGCTCAGGCCCAGGCATGGCTGCTGTCAGGGGCTTCCAGAGCAGGACTTGGCCTCGTTCTTTGCAAGGCTGGAGGTTCACACAAAAACAAGACAGTGCCTCATTAAGAACAGAGCTGTCCCCGTTCCACCACCTCCAGACTTCTCTGAAGATGCTCTGGGTTTTAGTGGGGTTGTACAGAATAAAAACAGATTCTGCAGGGGGAGGGGGAACCACACACACACACAAATACACAGAAATGAAGCAGCTCTTCTGAGCGTGTAAAAGAAATGGAGTTTGGCCAAAAGTGCAATTCCTTGAAGACTTTATTCAGAATTGGTCTTTTCCAGGCTGTTGATTTATAAAGAAGATTTTCTTCCTACTCAGTGACTTACGTTTGCTTCCCAGATTTCCACTGTGGATGGAATTCACCCCTGTGCAGGAAGGGAACAGCCTGAGCACAGTCTAAACCTTCTGTTAACCATTTAACAGCCACTCCAGCACAGCTGCTGCTGCTGTGCACTCCAGGCAGAGGCAGCTCCTTCAGAGGAGGGGGGTGGCACCATCAGAACAGAGCCCTGAGCAGCTTAGTGTGTTGTGTTCTCTCCTGGGTCCCTGTCAGCTGGTGTCTGTCCCAGAGTGTTGAACTTCTCTTGTTGGTCAAGCTCCATCCCCATCACTGTGGGCTCTTTGAGGTGCTGTGTGTGCAGAGGGGGGGACACTGAGGCAGTGCAGTTACTGCTGCCTCCTGGGCTGAGCTCGTGCCAGTCCCTTCCCTTCTGCTCTAGGTCTGGGCTGAGAAGGACTGGAGGGTCCAGCTCTTAGGGTGGAAGATGTCAGAGATACCCCTGCCCAGAGCAGCATCCCCCCACACACCCTGTCCTTGGCTGTGGTTCTGGCTGCAGCAGTCACAGCAGCCTGGGCTCCACTGCCAGAGACACCAGCCCTGCTCAGCCTGGGGACACTTCTGTTTGCACGGGTGACCCAGGGGTGGCAGCAGGAGAGGCACTGTAAGGGCACTGCACATTGGAGTGGTGGTGATTAGACAAAGCAATTCCATCTTCTAAAAAGAAAAGTACTAATTGGCATAGCTACATGTACAGACAACGTTGAGCAGCTAAACCTAAGAGCACTGCAGAGGGATCCATTCCTGAATGCTAAGTTTGGGAAATGAATCATCCCCAAGGTCCCTAAACATTTCTTATCATTCCAGTAATGTTCTGGGTAAGGTCAATAAAATAGAGATTCTTCAAAGATTTCAGGAGAGATTTTTTTTTTTTTTTTCAGTGCATTCTAAACTGTGAAAACCGAAGTTACTTTGGCTAGTTGATAGTTACAAGTGTGCTTGAAAAAAACCCTTGGAGAACCTCCCCACGGTTACTTTTCTAACCAAATGACCAGGGTCTTAAGACAAGACAAGACTCCCAAGTTCTGCCAGGAGCTGCTGCAGCTCTGGGGGGGTGGAGGGTTGGACCCTCAGCTCCTGAGCTCCAGCTGGGGGCTGCTGGCTCAGTCACTGCAGCCAGTGCAGAGCACTGTCCTGCTGCTGCCTCTGCCTGAAGCTTCCTGGGACTTTCACTTGCAGACGAGGAAATCCCTCCTTGGGAACACTCTGGAGCACCCCGTTGTCCCCGTTCTGCTGGCAGGCTCCTCAGAGTAGCTTTGGAAGGGCCCAGCCGCCCACTGGGCCTGAGAAAACCCAGCTCCTGGGTGGAGCTGCGCTGGGGTTTGGGGCATGGCTTCGGGGTTTGATTTTTTTTTTTTGTTTTCCAGGACCTGAATTTCCCACCCGAGGCACTTCCCTCCCCGTGGGTGGGAGCAGAAGAGCCTTTCTGTGCCATAAGCAGGTTCCTCTGCAGTAGCTGCTGGGTGTGGGGCGCTGGGCGCAGCGGCAGAGCCGAGACCTGCGGAGCTCGGAGCCCAGAGTTGCTTGTTGGTTAAACCTCACGGGGGTTCCTCCTTCCTCACCTCAGGCACACCCAGCACGGCCAGGGGACACTCCCCCTCCTGCCGGGTGTGGGGACCTGCCCCGGGGTGACTCCAGGGCCCGGCCGGCAGAAGGACAGTCCCATTAATGCTAGAGGTGCCAGCAGGTACAGCTTCACCTTCTCGTGGCTTTTCCTTTGCTTTCTTTTTTTGGTTTTCTTCTGTTGGGTTGTTCGTTTGTGGTTTTGGTTTGGTTTGGTTTGTTTTCCTTTCGGTTTGGTTTGGTTTCTTTTGTAGTGGAACAAACCCTGTGCAGTTTTCTCCTTGCCACGAGCTCCGAGCCGGCGGCAGCTTTTCCTGAGCCCTAAAGCAGAACCCGAGAGCCCCTGAGTGGCCCTGGACTCAGCCCTGCTTCCCTCCAGCCCTGCCCTGCTCCTTTGCTCTCTAGCACAACCTGCTGAAGCCTTTCCAGAGGTTCAACTAGAAATATTTTTCTGTTGAGTGGAATTTTCACAGCACTTCAGGCCTTTGGTTTTGGTTGGTTGGTTGAAGTTCCTTAGAACTGAACCCTGAGAAATTTGCTCCTGTGTTCACCTCTTAGACTCTTTGTTCTCATCCTGTTCCTTCTTTTTAAACGTTTTTGAGCAGCTTTTCAGTGCTACAGCTGAACTTTTTCACTTGGTCATTGAGGAAAAAGAAAAAAAAATGACTTGAGACATTTGAAACCTAAGTTGGGATAAACCTTTATTTGACCAGTAACTGAATAATACTGTACTCCTAGTCTTTTTGTTGATTTAATTTCCTTTAACTTCTGTAATCTTTTGTTTATGAATTAATCTTTGTGGGACAGAAGGTTTTATCAATTGTTTTCCATACTGTACAGTATATGGTTAAACGTTTTGTATATTTAGTGTGTTTTTAAGTTATTGATTTGTTTTATATCAAATAATTTATTTTTCAGGTACCATTTTCATTTAAACTTTGTTTTTACATGGGTTTATTTTAAATAAAGTATGACACTGCTTTCCAAATGTCTAAAATGAAGTTGAATCCCATTGTGTTATTTTTAGACTACTTATGTTAATTAACTTATTTTAGAAATAACTTTAAAAAAACAATTGTACTAAGTTCATACGTTGGTTGTGCTTCAGTTCAAGCGCTTGGAAATTTCCTGCAATGATTTTTGAGCAATTTGGAATTTTCATATTGCAACAGTTCCCAGATTTGTTGAGTGAAGCAGCAGCTCTGTTAGAACCTCGTGGCTGGAATTAGGAGCATTGTTTTCCATATGATATTTCCAAAGGGATTGAGACAACTCCTGGATATTTTCCACTGGTGTGAATATTTCCCTGATCTGTTCAGTAGCCCAAAGGAGTTTTGTACTTTGCCACATGTTCATTCCTGGTTTTGTTCAGTACTTGTTTGGAACATGCCCATGATGGTTTGAAATGCTCCCTGCTGAAAGGTGATGTGCTTCAAATAGAACTAGGCTTTGGCTTCATCCTTCATCCTTTGTCTTTTTTTTTTTTTTTTTTTTGTCTTCTGCAGGAATTGGATTGTTATTGTGCAGGTTGGAATGTGACATGGTGTGGTATTTCAGAAGGATCTGAACTGTGCTCAGGAATAGGCTGGTGGAGCTTAGTCTGCTAAGAGTTTGTTACTTGTAGCCTCGTTAGGAGGTTGGGATGAGAAGGAGCCACCTGATTTTCTTCCTGTTTTTCAGGAAAAAAACCCAAGTTGTTCTCTCCAACTCGTGGTTCAGCAGAGCCCAGCTACCCTACTGCTCAGAAATGGGTAGTGGGGGTTGGAAGAGAGCTCCTGGGAGCAAAAACCCCAGGGGTGCTGGGGCAGGCAGGGTGCTGGGCAGTGCAGGGTGCTGGGTCAGACAGGTACTGGGCAGGGTGCTGTACAGGGCAGAGTGCTGGATGGGGCAGGGCAGGATGCTGGGCAAAGCAGGGTGCTGGGTCAGGCAGGTACTGGGCAGGGTGCTGGGTAGGGCAGAGTGCTGGATCAGGCAGAGTGCTGGGGGCAGGGCAGGGTGCTGGGTCAGGCAGGATGCTGGGCAAAGCAGGGTGCTGTGTAGGGCAGGGTGCTGGGCAGGGCAGGGTGCTGGGCAGGGCAGGGTGCTGGGCAGGGCAGGATGCTGGGCAGGGCAGGGTGCTGGGCAGAGCAGGATGCTGGGCAGGGCAGGGTGCTGGACAGGGCAGGGTGCTGGGCAATGCAGGATGCTGGGCAGGGCAGGATGCTGGGCAGTTCAGGATGCTGGGCAATGCAGGGTGCTGGGCAGGGCAGGATGGGCACCCTGAGGTACCAGCCACTGGGGGCTCTCAGAGACCTTCCTGGGCTGCTGCTGAAGGGGCCCTGCTGGCTCTGCAGGGCTCAGTGACCCTCCCTGTGCCCAGGGGCCCATCCCTGGGGGCTCAGCACCTGCCGTGCTGCTGGGCACAGGAGCTGCCCTCTCAGGGCTGCTGGTTTGGCCTCTGGGGCTTCTCTTCATGGCTGAGCTGTGCTCTGGGTGGCAGGTAAGAAGCAGAGCTGTGTCTGGGGGTGGTGATGCTGTCAGCTCAGCCAGCTCGATGCACTGGAAAAGCTGCATTTCCAGCTGTTTGATCCTGTCAGGCCCAGTTGCCCAGGCTGGGCTGTGTGTGCTCTGGGTGAAGGCAGAGATGGGTGTTTGCTGCTGCTGGGAGTGCTGGTTACAGCATGGGCAGCATTCCCAGCACTCCTGCCTTGCCCTGGGACTGGGGCAGTCCCTTCATTCCTGCTCTCACCAGATGCTGACCCTGTCAGGTCGCTTTGACCACCTCTGTGCAGCCCATTTTTTTTCTCCTGGGAAAAAGCAGGAGGGAAGACACGTTCCAACCACCACAAACCCACCCTGGCTGTGTCCAGAGCAAGCCCGAGCTGCAGTGTGGAGCTGCTCCCCCCCCCAGTGCACAGGCTGCTCATGCAGAGCTCCCCAGACACTCTGCTGCTGACTCCTGGGCTCTCCTCTGGTGCTTTTCATCCCCTTCCCCTCCAGAGTACCAAGGGTGGTGGAAGGGGCTGTTAAAATCTGCTCCTTTCCATCTCACTGGAGACAGGGGGGGAAAAAATTCACCCTCTATTTATGTTTTTCTGTAGATCTCCTATAAAAAAAAACCAAAACAGCTGGAATATCAATAGAATATTAAAATGATAGCCTTATAATGTTAATAGAATGAATATAAAATATTAATATAATTAAATAATAGAAGGAATCTCTTCCTGGGTCATTTTAATGGTGCATTTAGCTCAGGAGTTTGGCTCCAGCAGTGGCACTGGGAGGAGCTCTTGCAGGAAGCAGATGGAGCCAGGCCACTGACCCCCATCTCTTCTCCATCCCCTTGTGCAGCTGGATGTCAGAGGGGACCAGCCCATTCCCTTCATGGCTCCTTTTCCTGCTTATTTTTTCCCCTACCTTCCTTAAACTCTCTTCTCCTTTCATCACTTGCTGGTGGCAGGAGACTGGAAGTAAAAGTGAATTTTTGGGGTAACCTTTTACATGTGTTTGTGGGGGCAGCTGAATGAAGGGCATTAATAATAGAAATAATAATGAAGAGGGGTGGTTCACTCTCTGCACTGACATACCTTTTCTTTTTTAGAGTCTTTAGAAAGCAGTGAGTATAGCAAACTGGGAATCCAGTGTGTCAGGCCAGACCTTCTGCCACCAGCTCCTTGGCAAACGGGTTTTTCTTTGCAACAAAATGAATTAAGAAACAAAAAAAGCCTCCTGTTTAAAATGCAGATTTTGGCTGAATTGTCAGTGCAGGCTGTGTTTGAATGCTTCATCTCTTCAGCTTCCCCAAACGGATTGATTCTCTCTGCAGAGCTGTAGCTGGAGTGTTCCCAAAGTAGAATTTCCAAGGAACTTCACGAGTTGAACTCAAACCCCTTTTGGGGTCTCTCTTTGGGTAGGTACCACCTTGCCTTTAACTGAAACTCTGCTTGGATGTGTTGGAACAGATTTCCTCCCCAAGTGCAGCCCGTGCATGCTCCAGAGCAGAGGTGATTGAGGAGAGCAGAGCAGGAGTGGCCCGGGCTGGCAGCTGTGCTGGCTCTGCAGCCAGGGCTGAGCTGCACCCAGCTGGGGAGCCACGGATCAGCTCCTGCTCCCCGGACCCCAGGGCACACCCCGGTGAGTAACCTGCTGCCTCTGCAGGGATCTGGCCTCTCCCCAGCTCCAGCCCCACTCAGAACTCAGGATGAGATCTTTCTGTCAGCAGGTATCCTACAGTCCCACCCCAGCCCCTTCCTGCTGCTTGGCACCCTCCCGGAGGCGTCTCTGGGGGTCACACACGTGGTGCCTGGGGGGTGTGTGTGCAGAGCCCTGTGCAGGCTGTGCTGTGTGTGTGAGCCCTGTGGCCCTGCTGGAGAGGCACCCAGATGCTCCCCACGTGCCCACACACTAGAGAAGAACTGCACACAAAGATCTGTATCCTTAAGAAGCCCAAGATCCTGTAAAGCTGGTGGGTAGAAGGGGGTGGTAACGGCAGCACAGCAGCCTGGTGGGTAAGCTGTGGGTAAAAACATCCACATCTGTCTGGAGTTGCTGCTGAACTCTGGGAAGGGGCCACATCTGTGTATTCTGTGTCAGTATTTCCCACAGAGTCCCTGTGAGGCAGAGTCCCTGCTGGTCAGGGAGCATCTCCCCTTCATTCCTGTCCTGACAACAGTGTTGTCACTGCTTTGCCACCCAGGGACTCCTGAAACGATTCCCATTTGTTTGAAGACACCTTCACTACATTTCCCACCCCCTCTCTTTCTGTTTTTATCCTGTTTCATGGACCTAAATCTTCTCATCCTTTCTTCCTGCAGGGCTGGAGGAAGCAGACAGCTCAGCTCAGCTCCAGCTCAGCTCCAGCTCAGCTCCAAGGACTCTGGAGCGAACGGGCAGCGACCGACCACAGGTGCCATGGCATGGAGCACAACAGCACCACGGGCTGGGGTGCAGCCCTCTGCCCCCACTGCTGTCCCTGCAGCCAGGACAGCCATCCCAGCTGCCTCTGCTGCCTTAGCTCTCACTCAGCCTTGTTCAAGGGCCCTTCTGAGCAAGGCAAGTTAAAGTTTGAGGGGCCGTGCCTTGCTCTCACTCAGCTAGGACACGCAGCACTGTAGTCCTGGGCAGCTCTGATAGTTCCTAGGGAGTGTTCTGCCTGGCCTAGTTGGCATCTTTTTGGTGTTTAAACCCAGAAACTCTTCATGGTACTGAAGATGGAGTCTCCTTGTGGAGCTTTGTGCTTCCCTCTCAGCACGCTGGGCTGGGCAGGGCTGAGCCTCGTGTGCTTTTGGACTGCCAGGGGCCTTGGGGAAGGAATGTTTGCCCTGAATTCAGCCTCTCCGTGTTCACATCACTGATTCTGACCTGGCAGAAGACCAGCTGTAATGGCCACCACGTGGAATCCCCATTCCCAGTTCCTAGTAAAGCTGGGTTTGGGTGAAGCAGTCACACGAGCTGGTCACGTCCAAGGAGGAATAAAAAAGGGAAGAGAGCTTTGGAGGAGTTGGTGAGACTGGGGCAGCCTGACAGTCTGTGCAACAGCCACAGCTGCTGGGTGCTCAGGGCAGCAGAAGGAAGGTGGCAGTGGGTGAGTTGGTGGCAGTGGGTGAGTTGGTGGCAGTGCTTTGGGTGGCAGAGCTGAGCTCCTGCACCCCTTTGGTGCAAGGGGTGCTCCTCGGGGGGCAAGGTCAGGATGGTCCAATCCCAAGCAAACTGTGGCACAACCCAGAGGAGCAGGAGAGGGGGGATGCCCAAATGGTCAGGGATGGAATGTTTTTCCTCAGAAGTGGAAAGTCTTCTGTAGTGCTGGGGTGGAACTGTCTCACCTGCTGGAGCCAAGGCCTGTCCACCTCCTGCTCCTCACTGCAGCTGCCTGGGTGAGGAGTTCCCTGCAGCAGCTCCACTCACACTGTTGGCACTTCTGTTTGTCTGGAAGTTGAATGGGTTATTAAAAAGATGACATGAGTTCAAAAATGCTCTTGTATGATGAGAGGATTTTAGATATTGAGGTCCTAAAAAAACCCAAGCCAATAACCAGCTGATACTGTAGACATAAATAAGACCCCAGAGGTGATGATGTTGCTGAAAATGCTCCAATCTCCAGCATCTTACACTGACCCTCCACCAGCATCTGCCTTCTGCTGGTAAAACTACTGGAATGAAAGATCAGCTTCAGCAGTAGGTACTTCAAACCCAGATCATTTCTAGCCCCCCAGGGCCATCCATGGCACTGCTGAAGGGTGGCACAGCAGCTGGACTAAGAAGGTGGGGTGTCCAGATGTGAAGACAGCTGGAGCTGCTGCTGAGACAGTCATCAGCCTCTTCTTGGCCAAAACAACAAAAAAACTGCACTGGAAAAACATCCAACCCCAAATGCTGAAAGAGAGTAAGGGGGGGGGGGGGTTAGGAACAGAAGGTGTAAAATGGTCAGGAAGGGAAGAGTCCCTGGTGCAGTGAGGTGGGATGGACAGAGGCTTTATTTCAGCCACAGGGAGAACATGGTGTGTTTGATGGAGGAAGGAGGGATGAGGAGAACTCCCTGCAAGGAGCTGACTGCCCTGGTGGAGGCTGGAGTGTCTGAGCTGCACCATGAGCACTGGAGCTCTGGTAGGAAAGACTGTCCTGGCACTCCCAGTGGCATCTTAGGAGTGAAAAACCTCAAGGAACAGGTAACTGTGTATTAGAGGAACGTGACCTGGGCTGGTACAACCCCAGGAGTCTCATCTCTGAACTATCCCATGTGTTTCAATAGGCTGGACACTCACCCTGCAAAGTGCTAAGCCTGGGAAGTGGAGTCTGTGGCCACAAAGAGGTTTTGCACTGAGGAGGTTTGATCCTGCCAAGGCAGAGCCTAAAAAGTTATTCTGAAACTGTGCACTTTTAAGTTTTGATTGCCTGGTGTAAAGACACAGGGATAAATGAAGTGGTTCAAGTAGATTTTGTCACAGATTTTCTCCAAGAACCATTAATTTGGCAGGTTTCTTGGGTAAGTTCTTAATTGATAAATCTCTTTTATGTGACATGAAATGCAGTAACTCCCATTCACCTGGACTTGTGTAAAGCAGTTGATGGGGTGCTGGAAAACACTGACCTGGGGCATTTCAAAGAGAATCAGCAAGGTTGGAAAAGACCTTTTATATCATGGAGTCCAACCACTAACCCCCCTTGACCAGCCCACCCCTCAGCCCTGTCTCCAGGCACCACAGTTTTCCAGCCCCTCCAGGGGAGGTGACTCCCCCCCCCCCCCCCCCCCCCCCCCCCCCCGGCGCGCCGGCCCCCCCCCCGCAACAAAAACCCCCCCCTCCCCTCCTTTCTCTCCCCCCCGCCGCCGTGCGGGGGGCCCCCCCCTTCCCTT
>JAOEGS010020562.1:0-30741 GCA_025447755.1 Corythornis vintsioides
TATATATTAGAGGGGTTGCTAAGTCTCTGCTCTCTGGTATAGAATCGGGTTTACTGTAACATCAAATCCATACAGTACCTCCTGCCTCAGAAAACCTGGAGTGACCCCCAGTATCATTTCAATGAAGTCACCATATTTACACCAGAATTGGAAACAGAGAGCCAAGCAAAGCTTTGCTATTCCTGGCCCTGACATTAAATCCAGTGCTTTCACGTAGGGCGCTTTTCAACCCAAATAACTGGTTGTGCAAATGACTTTGGAGAAAAGCTTTTTACAAAATTTGAAAATATACAGGTTCTGCACTTGCTAGACTCTATTAATAAACAGGCATAACTTCAAATGGTGTTTTCTTTTAAGACTATTTCCAAACTGACAGCAGCAGCATGGAAGGAGAAAGCTTTCAGGCTAACCAAGTGTCTTCAGGGGCTAATTTGTTATTGTGGTAGGGACTTGTGTTTTCCAGGCAAAAAGTGGAAAATGAAGCTGAGAAATCAGATTGTACAATGGATACCTGAGGTGTAGATCGTGGGGGGAGCCTGGCACACTGGATTTTCCCAGGCAAGCCAGGATTTGTTGATGGTGTCATTGCTGGAGTGTTGCTACTGTTAGTAGCAGGGAATAGAATTATTTTCTTCGCTCTCATGATTATTTCACCCAGTCTCTGTACCCTTATATGATTAATTTCTCTGTCTTTGTACCTACATCCACAGTGTTTGCATCTTCACTGTGATTTTTTATAGAGTAGCTAGCACAATGAAGTTGAGATTTCTTGCCTAGAGCTTCACTACAATTACAAATTAATGCTGATAAACAACATTTAAAGTCAGTGGTACTCTACTCTTCTGCCCAGCAAATCAGTTCACAGAGTAAAAACTGAACTAAGCAGTTTATTCCCCACCCCCATACTTCTGTAGCAAAAGGGATATTTTATTTTCTACAATTAGTGCAGCTGGCTACAGGCAAATGTTTCCAAGTGTGTTCCTGTGTGGACATCAACTGGCAAACACGCCAGTCTTGTGTGCCTGCTGCTGGACTCCCATCTATTTGGGTGCCTCATTACAGAGGTAGGTGCCTACCTTTGGACAATCATGTATGATTCATGGGCTGTTAAACCATGACAGGGTGGGAATTTCAGGAGGCTTTGCTGAAGCACTTGGAGACCTCTCTGCAGACTGTTTCCATCAGATCAGCTTTGCCTGCGAATCCAGTGACTCCTTTGAGAAACTGGAACAGTTTTGTGAGAATTAACTCCATTCTTTATAAGTCATGATGCCTCTTCCTCAGTATTTTTCCTGTAAACAAAGTTTTTGGTACACCTTTTCCTCCCTCCCCCCTTCCTAGTGAACAAAGCAGCAGAGAATTCATTTTGCTTCTCTACATGGCTTTATTTCCTTTGAGCTTTCCTTTACTATATCCATCATCTATTGGCCCCACAGACTATCTCACAAGTCCTGCCTCTGATGTGTTTTGAAGAGAATTCATTTTTAGTTCTTTTAACAACCTGCTCTTCAGAACTCTTCTTGGTTTGCCTTATTGTGTTTAACACCTACTTCCCAAAGCTTTTCTCTCTTTTTCTCTTTTTTTATTTCAATTTTCCTCACTTGAACAGAACTTCAGTTTCGGAGTCTGTTCTTACATTTAATAACATCCTCCACCTAATTGTTAATTTCCTACTGGCTAAAACACAGTGGTGTGGGGGAGAGAAAGGAGCTTGTCTTTCCAGAATCTGTTGCCATCGTTAGCATACATTTGCTAAATCCATGACAATATATTTAAATAGTTTCTGTGCTATTCACAAGCATTTTAACACTGTTTTACCATTTGAATCCCTCTTAAATTTCTTTCTAATAAGCTTCACCATTTCTACATCATCCTTCCTTTTGAAAATAAACAGTAACCAGAGTTCATGTCTCTATTCTCAGGGAATCTTGCCTAAGAGTAAATCCAGAACAGGCACTTGATAACATACTGGGTTTACATGGCAAAGTTTTGGTAAACTACAGGCATGGCTTTGGTGAGCACCTGCCATCCAGCAGCATTCCAGACATCCCTCTCCTTTTTGCAGCAGCAGCACCACCACCTAATCTGTTTTCCTCACCTTTTGAAGTTAGGAATCCAAATATGTCACATTCACAGGAAAAGACTCATGTCACCTACCTGATCTTTTAGGAATATTTTTTTCATTAACAATATGATTTAAAGGTTTCCTGTCTTTTCTAATGGACGACCGTGCAAGCATTCGTCCATCTCAAGAGTCTGCCATCATCTTTGCTTTCTGTCTCAACCTTCTCATTGCTCATGATCTTCACTGATGTGAAGTAGTCTACTGTAAGCCAAGAAGCAAAAGTAAAGAGTAAAATACACTGCAAGATAAAACTTCCCAGATATCCTTGAAAGATGAGGAAGGAAGGAAGTTTAAATGAGGCAGAAAAGGGAAGCAGTTGCAGGCCAGCAGAAGACAGACGACAGGTCTTTAGAACAGTTCTCTACGCCCAAAGTAAATACCAACTACTCCTGACTTTTGGTAAATAAATCGATGCTGATATTCTGCCCTGACAGACCTGAAACACAGAGTAAGTAATTAACCTTCAGCTTGTCAGAACTGATACTTAGTCATCATCATCAGAGTCACTAAAGGTATAAACCCCGAAGGAAAATACCATTCTGCTCCTGTCACTCTCATTTGTGGACCAAGTCACACATTGAAAGTTTTTCTAAACTCATTTCAGATGAAGAATGGTGCCTTTACAGTTGGTTTAATGGAATAATGAGCAAGTTGAAAGGTCTTGGTGTAATATTTGAGTTTCAGATTTAATTTCGGCAGGATCATTCTTCCTCCTTGCAATTGGCTGAGAGCTTTCCAAGTTTTCCTGACTGTCATTTGAAATGAAAAGCCCTGTCAGATTGTAATGAGTCCAGAAAAGGACATTCAGGTCCTCACACTGTGTACTTGAACTATGCCTTTTGAAGCAGCCTGGAGCTCTGGTTAATACATTTCCTCCAAGTCAGAAATTTCACATGATTTATTCCAGGACCAGAAGGTCTGGTGGCATCACCGCTTGCATTCACAGGACTCTGCTCATTAGATCAAGAGATGACTACCCTCATTTCTTAATTCTCCACTTCTATGATGCCTTTGCTTGGGTCCCATGTGATCTGGCAGCAGAACCCCTCAGGAAGGATGGGATTCAACGCTCGTGGTTTACATGACTAATTGATTCTTGTAGACACCACCAGTGCTAAAATGGATACTGGAGGTGCCTCCCTCCTTAACGTGGCTGCCCAAAGAGGCTGTGTATGGAACTATTACCAATTAGTTCCATGAGACATTGCCAAAAAGCTTTTCTTTATGTTGGGAAACACTGGAAACATTATACAGCCAGGTTTCATTAAAATATATAGGCCCGGCTCTAATTTGCCCTCTCAGGTCAGATGCAGCAACCTCGCTGGAGTTTTCTGGCACCAAAAGAAGTGAGGGCTCTGTAATAAATGCCATATGGATTTTTTAAAAAGATATTTTAGATAACAAGCAACATTTTCTTTATTATTTCTCCTTCGGAGAATAACAAGCTGCATATAGCCTGATGCTGAATATGACTTGGGGGGTGGGGAGGGAGAAGACTTTTTATCTTGCCCCCTCTAATAGATTTTTTTTTTTTCTTTTGCTCAATTCTCTCTGTGAATAACAAGAGTGGCAGCCATTTTCTCCCAGCTCAACATCAAAACCCCTTTCATCTGCTGTCTAAATGCAAACAAAGCAAACCTTCCACCAGGCCTTTCTTTCCAGATAAATTAAAACTCTCATGTCCTGGGGCCTAAATCAAGCCTACAGGCCTTCCCTAGATAAATCCTTTCTCAACCTGAAATCTTCTTGCTACACGTGCTCCTTGTAAGATAATTTTGCAGTAGCTAATCAATAATGCAACAGTAAATTGCATTTAAATAAACATTAGCAGCCCTCTTAATGAATAAAACCTCATTTGCAATTTGTCAAAGTCAGAAATGCTGGACTCTTTTGATATTCATTAGAATATTGGAAATTGGAGCTTTGACAGGTTTTATGTATGTTGCAATTATGATTTTTGTGAATAAAGGAAGTGCTTTATTTTCACAAGAATTCTTGAATAAAAACAGTGATCTATGCTATGGACTTGATAGATCTCAATTGCTGCCTTATTAAAAATGCAGTAATAGGGAAAAAAAGAAAAAGCTGATGTTACAGTCACAGATTTTAAAAGGTTGAAATGTACTGTACATCCATTTTTGTAAAAACTTATTATGAAATTCCTTCTTTTGTAGGAAGAATTTTAATTAATTTGCTGTGATCCTAAGCCTGGGAAAATGACAATTCTTGGTAATTAGTTTTTATGTGGCAATACAGTATTACAGTTGTACATGTCGCTAATTTTGCAGTGAAATTGCAAAATAAAAGCGTGTTTACACATCATATATTGTAAATTCACTTAATAAGGTTTTTTGGTTTTATCCCCATTTTTCAATGGAAGCACTTTGCCTAAATGTCCCCATGTGAAACATCTGCACCACGCACATTACTGTATGAATTCAATGCTTTATAAACAAAGTCTTACACCTGGGATGGAGGAAAAATTCTAATTTTGAGAACCATTAGATTGTGGAATAGTATCCCGAGGGAAGAAGGAGAAGCCATATCCACAAGCCATTTAAAAACAAATTGGAAAACCTGAGCAGTACGGTACAAAGAACGGAACGACAGCGGGAGAGAAACACACCAAAAAATGATGCACAGGTTGTTTTCCAGTTCTGAATTCTCTGGTTGCAGAGAAGGATGAGGCCTGTGCTCGACCTTGGAGTCCTAGTGGATGTCCATGGCCATGTGCCCTCGTGGCCAAGAAAGTCAATGGTTTTCTGGGGGGACATTAATAAAGCTGTGTCCAGAAGGTCGAGGGAGGGTTTCCTCCCTCTCTACTCTGCTGAGACCACACCTGGAATACTGTGTCCAGTTTTGAGCTTCCCAGTTTAAGAGTCAGGGATCTACTGGAGAGAGTCCAAAAGAGGTTATAAGGATGATTAAGGGACTTGAACATCTCTCCTATAAATAAAGGCTGAGAGAACTGGGGTTGTTCTTGAGAAGGCTGAGTGCAGATCTTATTCATGTCTATAAGTATCTGAGGGGTAGGTGTCAAGTGGAAGGAGTCAGGCTCTTTTCCATGCTGCCCAGTAATAGGACAAGGAATAAGGGGTATAAGCCAGAACATAGGAAGATCCACCTCAACATGACAAGAAACAACTTCACTGTGGGGGTGATGGAGCCTGGAACAGGATGCCCAGAGAGGTTGTGAAGTCTCCTTCTCTGGAGACTTTCAACTCCACCTGCATCTGTCCCTGTGTGGGCTGCCCTTGGGGACCCTGCTCTGGCAGGGGGGTTGGACTCAATGATCTCTAAAAGACTCTTCCAACCCCCAGCATTCTGTGATTCTACTACAGGAGCTGGAACTCTTGCAGTGTGAACCACATTTGTCTACAAAACCCCCCAAACAACTTTCTTTCCCTTATGTAAACCCAGAAGAAATGGGAGATCTTTGGAAAGGTCTCATTCATAGCTTTGTTTGAAGGACCAGGCCCTCAGTACCTATATATAGTATTTATAGTATATATTAGATAGGTAGATATATATATATATATATATATATATATATATCTCATATACAAGTGACAGGCTCCTCCAGTCAACTTTGCCTCTACTTTGAGGGAGAGTAGGAAGCAAACTGCTCATAATCAAATTATAGGAAATTATTCTGCTCTCCATGGAGGGAGACATTAAGTTTCTGCACTTATTGATGTGGAAGCCACTTTGGGGTCTCTCACCATGTATTACAGAATTGTTTGTTTAGGATGGAGGACTCTGGGTGTCAGACTTTGGTAGGTCTGAGCTGGATTATTCTCTGTGATTTTAGGCAAAGCATTGTGGATACTTTTGACACTTTTTGAATAATAAATCTGACGTGTTTTAAGATGTTGGCAGAAACCAGGAAAATAAGATTTCTATTTTTCTATATCTAGCCACATCCTGAGTCTATTACTTGCCACCTACTAAGAGAAGGAGGAAAAAAATTAAATTGTAACAGGTGTCTAAATAAAAGCATTAGACAAACAGGAGTGGGGCTGACCCAGAACTCCATGCAGATATTCTCTGTGCAGTTAACTGTTTATTTATGCCCATATACACACACGCTTGTAAATATTGGTTCTTGAATCAGAATGAAAAAGAACTGTTTTCTTATTAGTGACACTAGGCTCAAATTATAATCATTGCAAGTAGTAATATCTTTAAAAATACAGTCCTATACCTATGAGCAGATATAGATTTTGCATTTCCATTACAATACTTTAATCTATGACCTTTGTCCTTTTATTACGATACTATTGAAATGAGGTTGTTGGAATGAAGATGCGGCTACTAATTTATTCATTGCTTTTTCTTTTTTTTTTTTTTTTATTTTTAACCTAAGGGTAGTAGAAAGGTCTGAAAATGATTTTAAATCAGATACTTTTTTTTTTTTTTAATCTGTGATAATGCTTTCCCCATGAATACAGGGCTTTGTTGAGTCTAGCAAAGGCTGTGACTTTGTTCTCAGGTTAATAGACATACACACAAAAAAAAATATTAGAAGTAGGACCCTATAAACAGGATTAGCCAGTAACCAGAGGTCTGGCTTATCCATTCCTAAAACCAGTTTTAAAAGCAAACTATTGAAAATAAAACATAGATGCAATGTTATGTTCTTACTACTAACATTTCCACCCCTGCAAGGCCTCCAGCAGTTTTTTGCTACAAGAAACACAAATGATGACATTTTCACTTTGCATTTCATATCAGCACGCTAAGCTAAATGAGCCAGTCCTGACTCTAGCTGCACACAGAAGTAAATTATTCTGAGATTCTGATTCTGTGATACTAAATCTAGAATAATTCCAGCAAATATCACTGGGGTGAATCTAGCAAATTACATCTCTGCTACTTCTATTCCTCCTGTGTGGGGACAGAGGGGATGAGCTGAGCACAAACCAGAGCACCTCCTTGTGCCCTTGCACACGCAGCCACAAGCCCCCAGAAGTTGCATATTCCACAACATACAGTATTTCTGGGTTCCCCATTCAAGAGAGACAGGGAACTACTGGGGAGAGTCCAGCAGAGGCTACAAAGATGCTGAGGGGCTGGAGCATCCCTGTGCCCAGGATAGGCTGAGAGCCCTGGGGCTGTTGAGCTGGAGAAGAGCAGCCTGAGAGGGGAGCTGAGCAAGAGCTGAAGGGTAAGGGGGGCAGAAGGATGGGGCCAGACTCTGAGCAGTGGTGCCTAGTGACAGGACAAGGGGCACAAACTGGAACCCAAAAGGTTCCATGCAAACAGAAGGAGAAAATTATTTGTTGTGAGGGTATCAGAACCTGTCCCAGGCTGCCCAGAGAGGTTGTGGAGTCTCCTCCTCTGGAGAGATTCCAAACCATCCTGGACACTGCACTGCTGGGCCCCTGACCCTTTTGGGGCAGGAGGGTGGCACCAGATAATCCCCAGAGGACCCTTCCAACCCCTGATTCTGTGATTTCCACACCTTTAACACTTTGCACATCAAACACTAACGTGGCACCACCTCACCCCATGGCACAGACAGCATCTTCTTAATCATCTATTATTACAAATCTGAACGGATACATTTCCAGCCTGCCACAACTCCCACAGCTCCCAACCCACCCTTCGTTTGAGGCACTTGAGAGAATTCCGCTTTGTCCATTTTAAGTTTATTTAACAACAGTCGCACGCCACTCGCATTAGCTCAGATTACGCATTTAATTTCCTTAAGTGCTCCTCTTTAAAACATCGCCGTGCTTAATGTTGGCGTCTAAATGGTGCCATTTACGCTTTGCTGCGAACACCTCATTAAAGCAAATGGAGCAGGTAAGGAGGTAAAGCATCTGCCTCCTCGGAGGCAAACGGGGAATCGCCTGCCTTTGTTTGCCTGGGAACAAGCCGAGCGCGATTTTCAGCCCGTGTAAAACGATGTCGCTCCATAGATTCCACCAGAGCTTCTCTGATAAGTCACAGGTAAAGCAGGGTTTCCTCACAGAACAGCATCTCCTACCTCCATAAAGTCACATAGGTGATGCCTCCAGAGCACTGGCTGCTTATGAACTGGACAAGGGTGTGTTTTAAAACTGAGACCACCTTTGCAGTACCAAAGAACAACCTTTTTTCCTTTGGTTTGTTTTTTTTTTTTCCCTTTCCTCCTTTGAATAGCAAATCTGTGACAGTTTATTACAGAGAGGAGAAAAAAAAAGCTTTTTCCAATTAAAAAGAAAAAGGAGGGGAAGAGAGAGACAGATTTTCCCTGACATGCCAAAATTTCTTTTGGAGTAAACGCAAGCATGGAATATTTTGGAAGCTCTAAAAGTGTAAAGAAACAGGACAATTCAAGTTGTTCTGTATTTCTTTCTCTATTAGTGCCTTCAGTGAGCATATGTGTATATACCAGTGCTCCTACAGATTTTGACATGGGGTTGTAAGTATTAGGGAAGAGAAAAAAAATATTAAAACAACCAAAACGAAAACAAAAACAAAACAAAAAGCACAACCAAACAAACAAAACCCTCCAAAAAGAAAAAAAAAACAGCATCTGCTAAAGTAAATAGATCAAGAGGTACCACTAAACCAACCTAAAAGTGGTTTCCTTTGCTGTAGCATCTGCAGTAGAATCAATGGACTAGAGATTTCATCCCTTCCTACTGCAGCAAACCACGGCAGTGATAGATTAGATCAACTATTTTATCTTAAACAAGATTTAACCACAGAGCTGCTGTCCTTAGGTTGCAACTCTTCCTAAAATCTGCATTAGTGTCCCATCACCCTATCAATTGCCTGATGTCTCCTCAGCTTCCACACCACCACGTGACCAATGGAGAATAAGTGGTACGTCATTAATGTCTGAACAAAATCCTTTGAAAACTTGGGATAAAAGCTGCCCTGCAAGAGCAAAGTATTATTAATAGCAGCATTATTTCAATGTGAGATGCAATAGTGGGGATTTTTTTTTCAGTTTGTTACTTAAGAAAGAAAAATTAACTACTTCACTGTCCCCCCTCTATTTCCATGCCAGCAGAAGCCATCGAGGAACTTACAGCATTCTATTTCAGGTATTTCTTAATCCCTTTTGCCCCAAAATGTGGCAGCAGGGTTAAATACGGTCAATGCCATTTCTACTTGGCAGGAGTCTTGGAAACAAGGAGTTAATGGCTGCTGCAGCAGCTCTTGCTTTTACTGACAGCATATGTTCGTTATGAGATGAACAGTTTAAGCCAACTGAGTACACAGGAACATTAATAGCAAAGGAATGGCTGTATTAACTTCAAAAAGCTTACATTAATGCAATGTGAAATTGTACATTTTGTGAGGCTTTCAAGTTCATTTTCCCCCAGTAATCTGCACACAAAAAAGTCTCCAAAACTTTTCCAAAGCAAACAAATAAACAATTGCTGCCTCCTACTCTGACTCCTTCCTCTCATCTATCACCTAAATGGATTATCCTCTTTTTTTTTTCACCCCTCCTCCAAAAGTCAACCACAGACGAGGCTTAAATAAGTGAAAGTACAAGCTATTATTGCTGGTTTGCAACTTTATTGACAGTGCTGGTGGCAAAGCCACCTCCTGCCACTTGCCAGCACAGAGGGACACAGAGGGTCCCCATCTCCTCACCCACCAGCAGGGAAACCTGGTGGTCAGCGATGCTGAGTTGCCACAGCAACCCCCTCTTATGTTTCCCAGGCAACCAGGATCCTCCAAATCGGGTGGCAATTGGCGAGCAGAGTAGTGTGGGGACAGTAAAATCTATTTTCCCCCTTGGCCAAAGTAGGAGCCGTGCTTGCAGCAGGCAGAGGTGGGGGCCTGGCATGGTGGGATGGATGGGAAGAGGGGGCTGCAGGACACGGGTGCTTCTCACCTCCATGTGGCTTCTCCAACATCCCCACGTAGCTGAGCAGAGTGCTCATAAAAATGATGCTGGACATTTTTTACTTAGTTATTTTCTTTTTTTTTTTTTTTTTTTTTTGCCTAATTTCATAGTTAGTTACTGCTCCTACAATTATATCTATTTTTACTACTACCTCATACGCATTTTGTGCCATCTTTCAGGAAATCCATGGGTTTTAACTGCTGCATTAACAGCAGAGGACCAACCTCCCTATGCACATTCAGTTCTCAATCCAAACAAGATGTCACTGCAGGCAAGGGAAGGTTTGTCCATGTGACAAACCCCAAAACTCAAATTCAAATTCACTTTATCACAGAAATCTTTGGTTTAGGAGGAGGGGGCACAATAAATTCATCCCTGGTGTTTAAATAGATGTGGGGCAGAATTTGATATGAACTCGTTAATACAGCCCTGTTGATATTGGTGTTGACCCTGATTGTTTTATCAATACCTGGCTTGCTGTCATCTGAGGACATTAAGGAAGGAAAGGGGGACAAACAACATCTTCCAGGCAGAAATTCAATTCTCTGCCTGCCTTGCCCACTATCTCCTGATTTGAGAAAATAATTATCTGAATATTCTCACTTTCTAGGCTTTCTTGAGCTGACATACAAGGCTATGAAGAAGGTTTACTACTTCAAAGAGAATACTGGCAGCTGGTCTTGTCCTTGAAGATGACAAGAATTCAAATAGGGCAAGACTGACCTATCTGAGGATGAAAGTTGGTGTTTCCAGCAGTTCTCAGTAATATGTTTTCATGGTATGGAATAACTGCAGACAAGACATAGAGCCAAACACAAAATGAACCAGTTATCTCCAGCCCTTAACCAGTACCAACAGGCAGGCTTAAAAACACTGCAGAGCACTGTGTGACTCTTGACATGGTCACCAAAAAAAAAATAATAATCCAAAGGTAGAATTAGGCAAACAGACTGACCTTTGGCTTCTTTAGATATGGAAAAATCACCCCAGTTTTCCAAAGTAGCTGGTACATTCTCATGCCAGAGCAGTCAGCATCCCCTCTGTCCATGAAGACTTGTAGAGGAGCTGCAGACACCCCAGGTCCACTTCTTTTTCCCAGTTGAAACTACAAAAAGACAAGAATAGAGGTCAGATCAGTGAAGTCACTTTTTATTCTACAGGCACATAAGAGAGAAAAATGTAGATTTTTGAGATTATGCTCACAGGTGCTGCCAGAAATTAGTGACCTTCACGACTCCCAACTAACATGCAGGCCTGGGAGGCCACGAGGAGTTTTAATCTTTTCCTTCCATAAATGGCATTAGGAAGGTCAAAATCAAGCTTCTCCTGTGATTGGAAACTGTAAGACCTATCTCCTCTGCCCCCTTTTTAAAGATACGGCATAATAGTTAAAGAAGAAGATAAACATCACCTATTTGGTCTCTGTTTTAAAAGGCTATTTCTATAGTGCCTACTTAGAATTGAGCAAACGCTGCTTATCTGTGTTCAGTCTCCTCTACCAGTCACCTCTGCAGAAATAATTTTATCCTGTGTGAAAGAAAAATGTCTAATGCTCACCTTACTAGATGTAAGAGGGGAAAAAAAATATTCTCTTCTATCAGAATATTGTCCTATGCTACCCAAAACTTAATTATCTTAAGCAAACTTCTAGAAGGTGAAGAAAAAATTCAGTTAAAATTTGGGAAAAGTATATCTGGAAATTAACTATCAAGGCAGGTCATGTGTATATTAAATAACCTCTCAGCTCATGTGATTTTTTTAAATAACCATAGAATTATAAAAATATCATTGACTCCTCAAAAAAAAAAAAAAAAAAAGATAATGGATATAGCCACTATTTTTCCTCTTGTTCTGTCCTACCTATCTATGATCCTTCAAGAGCCCCTGTCCCACACTCCTGAGTAACTGAAAAGCCCTTGCAGGCATTGGTGTAATCCTTCCTTCCACCATGTGTTGGCCCAGATGTTGCAGAAGGCTCTGGGACATCACACATGGGAAATCCAAATAGTTAAATGGGGACAGTTTGCTGATATTTGGAGTCTTCAGGTTCTGAATAGAAGTTCTGGGAACATAAAGCAGGTCAGTATGTTTGGGGCCAAAGGGAAGGAACAGCTAAAACACCAGGAGGGTCAGAGAAATGAAAAATCGTGAGCTGTCTTAACATGATAAACTATCAAGCTGGATTCTCAAGCACTTTAAGGCTAGGAAAATCAAGGCCACTTTTTCTGCTGAAAAAGAAAGAAACAAGAAAAAAATACCAAAATAACTGTAGCAAGGACAAGGCTTTTTTCAGAGGCAGCTGCCTGACTCTCTGTCCTTCCAATGATTCAAGCTTGGCTCGAGGAAATGCCTCTCAGGATCACGTTGGTCTGTTCACATACAAAATGCACCTTGGAGTACTGAAAACCCCTATCCAAAACCACCCTGTCCACATGGACAGAGGCTACCTGTGCTCCCTGAAATAGCCTGGTTTAGAAGGGAACAGCCAGCAAACGTGGGGGGATTCACTGAGCAGAACCAGCACACAAACAGAATTCACAAGGATGCATTAAGGCTGGAGGATGAAGCTGCAAGAGACACACTCATTACATGCCTAGCCAGCACAGGAAGATATCATAGCCTGACCTATTCTGAACCTTGTCCACCAGCTTTAGATTGGTCCTCTCCACTGCTCAATGCTGACATTATATGGTCCAGTAATCTAAGAGAGCTGAAAGCCTCCCTTGAACTTGCACTGCCTCTGCCCTGCAGTCAGCCTGGCATCACAGCAGGATTTACATGGAGGAAAGTTCCATTTCTCATGAAGAGAATGATTTCTTTCTTTGTAGATGCTGGTTACAAAGTCTGGCAAATCCTTAGACAACAGAGAACTGTGAGGTGAGCTGATATGCTAGGAACACTTCATCATAAAGCTCTACCATATTTAAAAGGATTTTTTTTTCAGAATTAAAGGTTTAAAAGGCAAAAAAAAAGCAGAGAAAAAGGAATCAAAGTTTTGTGGGAAGGGTTAAAGAATTTTTTGCTTGTTTACCATGTTTGAGGAATAAGCCCTGCCCTGCTAGAATGACTCTTGAACCTTCCCATTTATCCTTTCTTTCCTTCTCTCAAAATGCTTTGTCCAGACTTAAACCAAACACCCTTCACTCCTATCTCAGCAAGGTCAAAATAACTGACTGTGCCTTGAAGACAGGGCAATCAGCTGAAGGAGCCAAAAGCAGCATGTGCTGCAGCAGTGAGAATATTCCCCTCTGCTCTCGGGATGGTCTGATGCAGTTTCCCAATGGCATGTGTGAATCAGGCTTTTCCCATTTTGACTGCAGTTGTTGGCTTGATGTCATCAAAGATATTTTTCAGAGGAACTGCACTGGGGGCTTTGCAACCTGGTCTTGAAGGAGAGAGATTCATAGAAGAGAATGGACAGAAAAATATAGAATCTTGGGTCTAATGTAGCTGTGCTTAATCCCTGCTTGCCAAAAGCAATGCTGCCTGGTACTCTGTTTTCTACTGCTGGCCTAAAGGTTGCACTGGTAATATTCAATATAATGATTCCAGTCTGGTTTTCTTACAGATTATCTTGGTTGTTTCCCCTGGTTTTCAGACTGTTGCAGGACAGGTGCCACTCAGCAGTTCCCAGAGCATCCCTCTGCTCCTCAGAAAGCTTGGGCCTCCTTCCCTTTTCTCTTCCAGTCTGTCAGCAGCCATTCCAGCTTCACCACCCTCCTTTCCTTACTGTTCTCAATGTCAGCCCAAGTTGGCAGCAGAAAAAGCAACAAGAGCAACTTTCTGCTCCAGTGCTCAGTTCCAAGTTACCGTGGTGGCCACGAGTCTCTTAGTTTCCCCTCCTTTTGTTCTTTTCCTGCATTGTGCTGAAGGCCTGATTGTTAGTGCTCACGGATCCAGTAATTTCCACCTTAGCACACTGTCAGGTTAGATCACCAGCAACGTCCTCGCACCAGGAGCCTGCAGTTCAAGGGCTGCCTTTGGAACAGGCGTCGCATGAATCGAATAAAAAATTTATATGCAAGTGGTTGGTGCTGTAGTGACAAGGTGCTATTGCTGCCTGCATTCAGTGACCTTTCCTAGGAGTGTGAAGGAGACAGAACCTCCCCGTGAAGAACCGTGAGCACGACATCCTACCAGAGCTACGTGCTGGGGACTCGTGCAGCAGAGCAACCTCACTGTGCCATCTTGCTTTGTTAATCCTGAACAACACACAGTCCCTCACTGGGACCTCAGTTGACCAATATTCTCTCCAGATCAGTCACAAAAATAAGGACTAATTTCACAGAATCCCAGTGCTCTGGAGATCATCTGGTGCCACCCCCCTGCCGGGTCACCCAGAGCAGGGGACCCAGCAGTGCAGTGTCCAGGTGGGTTTGGAATTTCTCCAGAGAAATAGACTCCTTGACACAACTTAAGGTCATTCAGAAACTGACCCCCCTTGGCTCCAGCCTCCTGTCAGGAGCTGTCAGAGCCAGAAGGTCTCCCCTGAGCCTCCTTTTCTCCAGGCTGAACAATCCCAGGTCCCTCAGCTGCTCCTCACCAGATTTGTGCCCTTCCCCAGCTCCATTACCCTTCTCCGGACATGTTCCAACCCCTCAGTGTCCTTCTGGGAGTGAGGAGCCCAACGTCAGCCCCCACGTGGTATGCTCCAGACCACTGACCACCTTGGTGACCTTCACTGGACTCAGTCCAGCACGCCATCTCCATCCATTTCTGAATGTCAAGAGCACAAAGTCTCCCCAAACCACACAAGATCCATTTCCTTGGTTTCCCTTTCCCACTTTCTGAAGGGGTTGGCAGAAGCTGCACCCCATCTACTGCAGCAACCCACTGTAGTTTTTTTGCACCAGTTAAGCTGCATTTTGCTGACTCAGAACAGTGGGAACTAACGTGAAAACAGAGGCCAAAACAACTTTTAGTTACAAATGTGAGCAGAGAAGCTCCAAGCACTGCAGAGAAAATACAATTCAGTGTAACTCTTTTGTCATACAGTACATAGAGGTAGGAAGAAGTAAATCTAGTTATTTCCTTTGGTATTTTTTCCACAGTTTCACATGCTAACAGTGGAGTTACTACTGCTTAGGGACTTCAAATTGATCCTATAATGGGAACTGATTGGTGGCAGCACCTTGAAAATCATTAAAGAACTCTGCAATTTGTTAAAGAATTAAAAACAATCTTATTACTGAGAACAGAATACATTTTAACTCTGTAACGAGTATGTAATTCTTCTGAAAAGGGTATTAATTAGTGTCTAATGGGATTTTTAATTTTATTTTGTGCCAGATAGATACTTGAGTAATAAGACCTTGAGTGAGCGATTGAGTAACCAAAAGTCATTACTACCAGTGTGCACTGGATCCATGCTGATCACCCACCTGCCAAAAAATAAAAAATCATTGGCCTTGTTTCACTGCTTTTCTAGTTCGTTTCACTGCTTTTCTAGTTCTTTTTGCTGGCTGCTTATAGGGAAGCAACAGTCCTTAGCAGTTCCTGGGTATTAAACCCAGGTATTTTAATTTGAACTTTCTAGGTGTTGAAAAGAAAAAAAATAAATAAATAGAGTTCTCACTAGTGTAGCTCCAGTGGATTAAATGGAATAGCTACAACAAGGAGTTTCCCACTTTGTTTTGAGAGAAAGAATTCTTTGGGGATTTGCTTCTTCCCTCCTTTTCCTTTGATTAGTAAATCAGCAAAGGGCCATGTTTCGAAGGGGGACACAGTAGGCACTTGCTTGGGATGTGCAATTTTCTCATGAGTTTTCCCAAGGGCAAACAGCCTTGGCGGAAAACACAGAGAACCCAGTTAGGTCAGCAGGGTGGGCTGCCTCTCCTATGAGCCCTGAGTCAACAGGAACAAAGTCCACACCAAAAAGGCACTATTTTTAGTTCTAACTGAAGTCATACAAACATAAATAGAATCAAATTGTCCATTCCCCTTGGCATCACCCTTTGTTTTTTTTTCTGGTGTCCCTACACCATTGCCTTTCTTCTTTCAGAGATGACAGTCATTTCCTTGGCTCTCCTAAGAAACATGGGGAAACCCTTCATTGCATAGAAGGTCATTATGTAATAGATAACGAAGTGAGGTGGGGGGGGGGTAAGGGGGGGGTTGTCTTTACATCAACTGGTGGCATAATCCCCAAGGGAAAACAGACTTTAGTTGAACAATCAGAAAACTGGCTTGCTTTATGGTGTTTACACTGCTGCTTGCTAATGGATCACCATAAAGGAAGCAAAAGGACTCTTACACTATTGAGTGTGCTATCATGGGAGTCTTCTGAGTGCGCCTTTTTTATTTGCTGCAGTCAGGTTAATGAGCTCACCAGCCCACTTGATGTCGAGGACTTTGTAACAAAGCAATCTCTCATTAAATGCTGCCTGGCACCACTCTCTCGAAGCAAAGGGACATTCAGATTATTGAATGCCTTTGTATTCTTCATTCCTACCAGGCTCGGGCGTCCAGCAGTGGCATCAGTCCCGCACGCTCCCTGGCAGCCGGCCAGTCATGCGCCTGCCCTCTTCAAACTGCATGGGCATTTGCCAATCTAAGCAGCACTGGTAGGCAAACAAGGATGGCACACGACTGCTTTGGCCGCTAGCCAGATGTGCAGCTGAACCATCTCACTTCCCTGCTGCTGGGACCGAGAAGCACATTCTTTTCCACCCACCCCCTCCCAACCGCCCCCCCCCATTCTTTTCCCGTTCGGTTGATTTACACCGAGAAGTTTCGTTGCAGCACAATGGAATGTGCATTTATCTGCATCCTCTTGCTGATTTAAGACCTTTTTTTTTTTTTTTTTTTTTTGCTCTCAGTAGTGCAGGTCATGAATTCATCTGTGGCTTTATTTCAATACCTCCTGGCTGACAGTTTCTTCAATGAAATGACCCTGGAGTGTTATCAGCTAGCTCGCAGGTGTGGCTCTTTATTCAGAATCTTGCAGGCAACGGTGCATCCTGGGTAAAGAGCAATCTATGCATGATCCAGCTCTTCCCTACATTACTCAGGAGATTTAATGGTTCGCTGTCATGAAAGCGCTTACAAAGATTTTTTTTTTTCCTGTTTTGTTTTGTTGTGTTTTTTTCGTGTGTGTGTTTTGGTTTGGTTTTTTTCAAGTTGCCTTTCCACTGGGCTTTGTGCCCTGAGGTATTGTGACACAAACCTAGGAAATGATAGAGAAGGAATTTTTATGGAAGGCTTCATCTCATTCAAAACAAAATTTTAAAAAAACATAATCAGCCTTAGACAGACTACTGGTTTTAGTGGTAAGATACTAAACAGGTATTTAATAGCAATGGGGCTGCTCTGTCTATAGTTCCACCAGTAAACAGCCTTGTAATGCATCATGTTTGCCAATGTCCCTGTGCACATCTGTGCACACACAGGTACTACCACCCTGCTCCTATTCAGCCAGCTGAAGAAACTCTCAAAGTCTGTTTACTGGAGTGGCAAGAGAAAGATACTGAATAAAAATAAATATTTTGCAGAATAAACTCAAAGAGCACATTCTGTTATTACAGACCAACACAGGGAATCCCCTTGTCCTTCCAGAGCTTATCACACAACGTTTGAGGACACATTTTCCCAGCTCTTTTCTCTATAGGACTACAGCTTTGCCTTCCCTGCCAAAGGAGGAGATGGAAAACACAAAGTCCAGCAGTGCTTCCAAGGGTCTTGCCCTTGAAACACGAGTTCAGGGTGTCTGGGGAATTGTTCCCTGCAACCCTCACCCTTTCTTCTCCAGAAAAAAATATACCAGGTTGGATCATACCAGCAAATCACCAGTATTCACCACATTATAAGTCTTTTATTCCTTCCTTCCTGCAGTGGACTGAGAGAAGGTCCTACGCAGGTGGCATCTGTGTGCTCAGCAATAAAAGTGATAGATTCACCTTTCCTTTTCTGGGAAATGAATTAGAAAAAGTAAAGTTCCTTGTCTATCTGTCAGTAAAAAGACATGAAAGGACAACAAAGATGATGGGAATTAATTTTTGCCTGACCTGAAGTCAAATGGAGTTTTGCAGGAGCAGAATCTGACTTTGGTTTTGCTCCTACTTCCACTGAAATTAGCAGGCGAGCCCTTGTTGACTTAGAGAGCAGGTCTGTGATTCACAAATTTGGCTAATCCACTCATATTTTCAAGATGAGATTCTGAAAAGGTCACAGAATGCAGAGTCAAGACTCTTGTCCCCAGAAGGTTTTGGCTTGAGATCAGGCAAAAATAATAAAAACAGTTGTCCAGCTAATCAGTATTCACAACACAGCAGCTGTATTGACCAATAAAGCAAGGTGTTGCTGGGATTAGGATGGGTAGGAAAGTCATGTTTATTTTCAGCCCTCTTTACCTTTAACAATCAGATTATTTTCTTCTAGTCGGGAGACCACTAACTTGATTCAACACCAAAAATCCCAGTTACCTGTGCTTTATTTCAAAATGGAACATATATATGTTTAAATGGAATATATATATGTTTAAAAAGCAGCACTATTTAAAATATGTTATGGAACTTGTTGGGAACAGGTGAACATTATGAAAAAAAACGCTGAATTTCCCATTCAATATCATTTATAGACCAGCTTCTGAAGAGAACAAATGTATTTTAAAGTCCCATACATCAACAATTTTCCATACATTCTGCAATTCATTCAAACCTCCATCGCCAGGGGGTAGATGTGTATTTTGAGGCCAGCAGGAGTTACTAGATTCTGCTCTAACCCCTCATACTATGCAGGCCATAGCACTTCTAGAATGATAGAATTGTCAGAGTTGGAAGAGATCTTAAAGATCATCTCATTCCAACCCCTCTGCCTGTGGCAGGGTCACCTCTCATTAGATATGGTTGCTCAGAGCCCCATCCAGCCTGGCCTTCCAAGCTTCCAAGGATGGGGCTTCCCCCACCTCTCTGGGCACCCTGTGCCAGTGTCTCACCACTCTCATGGGGAAGAAATTCTTCCTCATGTCTGATATGAATCTACCCATCTCTAGTTTTTATTTTCCTGTCCTTCCAAAAGAACTGAAATAATCTGCAAAACTTCTGAACCCACCTGGACACTATGATGTTGGGCCCCCTGCTCTGGGTGATCCCCAGAGGTCCCTTCCAACTCCCACCACATTGGGATTCTGGGATTCTATAACTCACATTTGGATCTGGATCCTTTCAATACTCTGGTTTGTGTTTTGCAGCTTTTTAATGCTCCAGTTGCCAGAAATACTATCGAGCAAGAATTATTTACAGAGCAGGCGGATGATGTTCTTGTTTCATCAGCTGTCTTAGAGGGTTAATTAAGAAACAGCAGCAAAATCGGAATCAAGGAAAAATCGGAAGCGTGCTTATTAACAGCACCTTTGTTTGCTTTCCTAATTGCTTCCTTCAAACACTTTGTCTCCTCTACTACAACCACCAAGAGCCCTGGTGTAGCTGGGACTCCAGTGCCTGGGGTGTTTATTTCAGGGTGGCACCAGGGAGCCGGGCACAAGGGTGTTTCAGCAGGTAGGGGTGATACTGAGCTTGGCAAACACGCCGCATCGGCAGAACACCAGGACACCCTTTCTCCTCCCTCCATCCCTCTCTCCTATCTGATCAGGCTAGAAAAGTGATGTACAATGAATCAAACATCCACACCAGGACAACCCTGGGTGCAGCCACACACACCATTCACAATTACTGGTTATCTGGGGGGAGGACTTCAAGCTCCAAATACCAGCAGGAAGAATTTGCAGAGCAATGGTAAGGTAAAAAAGAAAATAAAATAAAAACCACAACAACAAGAAGAAATAAACAACCCAACCACCCCAGCCTGTCTCGTCTGCTGACGATCAGAAGATTGGCTGGCTAAATTCTCCAAAAGCAGCCTTTTTTTTTTTTTTTTATCTAGCTATTTATAGAAAAGTGCAGAAAACAGCTGAGCGGAGCGAAGTGATGTCACTTTAGCTGGGAGGGCGGCTCGCTCGGCGGCACGGAGGACTCGCCGGCGGCCGGGGCCGCGGCCCCAGGGTGGGCTGGAGATGCTGGCAAAGGCGGGTGGTTCTTTCAGCTCCTCGGCCGATCGATCCGACAGTCGACGGCTCGCGGCCGACCTTCGACCCCGCCGGAATAGCGACGGGCCGGCCGCCTCAGCTCGCCCTCGCTCCCCGTTTGACAATCGATCAGGAGTCATCTAGGTCAATAAAGCTCCAGGTCGCCAGCAATTTTGGAAAGGTCAGGGATGGAGGTTTTATTTGCGCGACCTCCGCTTTCCACGGTGCCTGGTGTCCGTTAAAAGTAGTCAGAAAATGAAAGATATTTTGAATTTTATTTATTTATTTTTCCTAAGCCCGCCCCCCCCAGTCAACCTCTCCATCTTCCATGTATTTTTAGTAAGCCTTTGGGCATTTTCCCTGTCCCTAAAAGAAGATGGTTGCGTGGCAACGTGGCCGGTTGCCATGGTGACTCGGTGTGTAAGCAGCTGCCTCAATCAGCATTAACTCCGGGCTCGCAGGTTTGTCATTCCAATGCATGGGGAGGGGGGAGACAAATAGGACAGCAGCGCCTCGCCGTAAAAGGGAAGTCACCTAGATAATGTCACTCACAAACATATGTTCCACAATTATTCTTTCCCACTGTTTTACAGCCTCAATTATAGCTAAACTAAGATTACGAAATTATATGGCTTTAATTTGCCTCCTTCGCCCGTGCTTCGCTTCCCTTAAAATGAAACCTAAACCCGCTTAAGGAGCAAACTGTTGGCTTTGAAGGGGATGGGGGATTTTTGGTTACCGGTGGGTATTTCAAGGGCTAGGTAAAAATACCTCTAGGAATCTTAATGCCTAGACAAATGAGACCCAGTCCTGGGCTCTGGAGTTTTATCCTCTCTTTTGTGATGCGCTGAACCTCAAGGCACGACCACAGCCAGGCTCATCCTCCTCCTCCTCCTTTCTCTCCCTGCCTCCCCTCCCCAGATTCTTTGGGGATGCGATATTCAGCCAGCTAAAAGTTTCTGGCTGGGCACAACCCACCGGGTGCTGCAGCAGCAGCTTCCTCCGCATCCCTGATCGAGGAGACCCCCACAATAACCAGGCGCGACGGGGCTGACAGCGAAATGAAGTAACGCGGCATTAACCCCAAATTCCCTTACAGCAGCAGCCTCTCCGACAACCCTTTGCTGTGACGCGGAGGTATTTTTTTTTTTTACTATTAGCTGTGTTGGAGAAGAAGTTTCGTTTGGCTCTGTCACTGCCTGGCTGCTCCTGATTGCATTAGGAAAAAAAAGGAAACACACCGGGAAGCGTTTGGAAAGCAACCTACAGCTCCTGGGTAGCAAAGGACTTCAGTTTGGGGTTTTTTTAACGTACAAAAGGAAGCTTTCCACCGGTGTTAAATACACACCTTTGCACAGCTATGCTGATACAGTTGTGTGAGGCAGAATCGAGCCACAGAGTGATGTGTTAGGCCACAGAGTGATGCTGACACCCTGAGAAACAATTCCACCTCAGCGGCGTCAACACTGGGTATATAAACGGGAACTTGGCGTTCACATCCCTGAGATTTATTTACCAACCTTTTCAAACAACCAGGTTTTGACCCTGTGAAATCCTTCCTTGATAGAAGGGCATCTATTACCGTGGATTTGCATAATTAAAATATACATGCCCAGTCACCAATGCTTATAACCTATCCTGACTCAGATTCTTATTAAGGCTTGCGTGAGAAATCCAGCTCTTCTCGCTATCATTTCAATTAAAAGATAGCACAGAAGCTCTTTCTTAAGGCATCTACTTATCGAGGCCAAATTGCAGCTGAAAATACATTTTTCTTTTTTTTTTTTTTCCACTCCTGCAGAAATGGCTGAACACGGATCTGCTGAGATATGCAGGGTGAAAAACATACTCCTGAGGAGAGACCTCAAATGCCACTGTTTACACAGGAGCTGGTCAAGTTACAGTCTATAAACCCCCAAAAATAGGGATTTCTATGAAAATACGGCTAGACCCTTCAGCCCAAAAATGCTAGCAGGTGCTGTTACAATATACAAATCCAGATAGCATCCAGTGACCTATTTTCAAAACCAGGCCGGGCCAAATGACATGGAAAAATTGAATTCCTTGCCCTTACTTTAATAATGTCTTGTCATGCAATCTTCAAATCAGGACGGGTGATCATTGCCAAACAATCCCCAACCCGGGGGGACAACAGGGATGTTCCCAGCGCTAATACCTCAGGCCCATAATTGGCTGATGGCAGAGGGCAGCTATAGACCATTCAACACAAAAAAAAAAAAAAAAAATATCCTTGGACAAGGAGGAGGGTTTTTGCCCTTTGATGAAAGTTGGAGGCTGAAATCAGCCTCAAAAAAAACCAAACCAAACAACTCTGCCTTATTTTGTCGCGTCATCAAAAATAGCTGGCGACGGGAACAACAAACGGCGCCGCTAAAAATACGCTGGTAGTTATGCAGGGATATTTAAAATAGATTAGCATATGGATTAACTCCAGTTCAAAACTGGCTTTAACCCTTCGATGGCCACAGCCATCAAATGGTGCAGCTCCCCGCAGCAGCCAAGACAAACTGAAGAGCCCCTGAGTGTCTAAAAGGGTTTGTCTGGAAAAACAAGCCTGGACTCAGTGGTTTCCAAACAAATTTAGGCAGCTCAAGTAGTTTATTAATTCCCTCACCATATCATCAGGGTATTATTTTTAACGAGGTCCATTGCAGGAAGCCTTCCTCAGGTGGGAAATTTAATTTCTTGCTGAAAGTATATTCTAAAGATATAAAATAAGGCCCTGGAACTGACTGCAAGGGAAATATGTGAGGTTGCAAGCTCTGCGTGGCTGTAGCAAACCCAATGGTTAGAAGCGAGGAAAATACTTGGAAGGCAACATAGAAAGGTTAAAAATTGAAGGGATTGCATTATGTAACAGAAAATAAGTTTTGCTAAAGTAAATATTTATTTTTTGAGCAGCAAACAACAGCTATTTTCCTGCTGAAAATGGTTTATTTTTATCAAAATAATCCAATTCCCTAAAATAAATTAGCTTTGCAGCAAGCATTTGGGATTCAGATTTTATTGCGTGTCATCTGCAAATTCCAGGATTTTTCTGAATTTATTGAGAATTCGGTATTTAAGCAGGGTCAGAAATCACATGAAATGAATAGCATGTCTCCCAAGAATAGAAGCCCCAGATTTTAAATGTGAGGTTTGCAAATTTCTTCTTTTTTTTTTTTCTTTTTTACCAATTGCAAGATATCTATTTCTGATTTAAATAACTGTAAAGTTTAAATAAAATCAAAAAAAATCTCAAAACACCAATATTCTTCAAAGTTCTCTGCTCTGGCAACACACAACCATTTCCCCTACATCAGCCAATGCATTTTCCCCACAGCAGCCTCATTTTTAATTACCACAGGCTGAAATAAAAGTTTTGGCATTTGTTTTAGTTTGATTGGTTTAAAATAGGGATTTCCCTAATTGTTTGGTTTAAATTTTTTGAAAATGCTGGGTTTTTATATCTCATTTTATGGGAAAAATGTGTTGTTTGCTGCTGTGTAGAACTGTAGTTATTTGAAGGCTTTAACCAAAATGTTTGTATTACAACTTCTGCAGCAGTAACAAGGCTTTGGGGATATCTTTTTTAGGCAAAATACCTTTTTGTATATAGAACACAATCACTTATTCTCATCTTTTCAAATAAAATCTTCTGAAATAGAACCTGAGTAGATAAAAAACTATGTTAAAAATAGGGGGAGAAATAATTTTCTAATACAAGAACCACAGGCATCATCACTTGGAAAATACACTGTGCACAGTGGGCAAAGAGCTCAGGGTAAAATCTTCCTGAATGCCTGGGATTCCTCCCCACTCTGGTGGTCCTGGAGGTCCTGTAAAGGTCCTAAATGGGGAGCTGGTTTCCATTCTGGGAGGTGGAATGGGAGCAAAGGAAGAAAGGCTGAAGGACATTCCCCAGCACGCACCTTCTTCCCACTAACATCTGCCTGACAAAACCAGAAAGAACCCAATCTGAGGCAAAATGCTCCTACAAAAAACAGCCATTAGGGAAGCAGAGAACTGCACACAACTCTCTGCCAACAGCTCCTGCTATGTGCAGGATGATGTCAGAGAGGGAGAAAAGTTACTGCCGGAGCTAGTGAGCCACCACCTTTGAAAATCCGGGGATGAAAATCCTCATTTCTACAGGTATAATGCTGTCAACACCCAATTTTCTGTTCCTACACAGAAAAGTGCTGGGCAAAATCCCTTCTGGAATAAGTCTTTTCCCCGAGATGAAACGTGCATCAAAGCACCAGCAAGAGCAGCATTTCAAAAGCCTAATGTGGATGGCAGAAGCCAGGTACGAGTGACCCATACACAGGCACGAGAAGAAAATATATCTTAAGTACAGCATCTCACAGCACTGAGTCTGGCTCTTAAAGGATGCCCTGTGAACTGAGGTTACCTCTCCAGCTACTCAAAACAAGGGAGTGAATTACCTGAAGTGTTTGCCTGGAGATGCTGCATAAAGATGCTAAGTCAGGGGAGAAAAAAAAATTAAAATAAAAATAAAATTATATCTTCTTAGAAAAAAAAATATAGTACTTATTTGTTCCCTAGGTCTTGATTCCAATGTATTTTGTATTCTAGTATATACACTTTAAAAGAAAAAAAAAAAAAAAGGTTTCTGTTCTCTAATGAAGCTTTGGGTCCATTTGGAAGGGAGAAAGCTCATAGATGTTATGGATTTCATTCTAAGTCAGTTAATAAAATCTCCTTCCTCCAATATCATTTTGGCATAATCAGACAACCTCGCATTGCTATTATCAGATGAACGTGCTCCAATACAAGGTTTTTATTACCTGTACATAAGGTTTCAGGGGAAAATATTTTGAGAGAGAAAATGACTGTTTAAATAAATGTGAAGCATAAAACATCTGAATGTTGCTCCATGTAAAAGTGACTGGTATAAAAGATTATAATTTAAAAATAAAATAAAATATATATATATCCCACTTACATAGGAAAAGGGCTGTAACATCCTGGAATTGGGGAGGGCAGAATTCATCTCTGCTGCTTTTAAAAATCAAATAATTTTGATGCCAGGAATTTGCTGGGCAGGTAGAAACTTGGGAAGCTCTTTGCTTTGTGCTCATGCTCATCCCTACGTGCCCAGGCAGCCACAGGCAGCCACACGTGAGCACACACAGGCCAGGAAGATGCTTTTGTCTCGAGGGCCAGTTCTCCTCTTCAGAGATTAACTAAGATGCTTAGTTAATAAGAGGAAAACACAGAACTATTCTAGTCTTTAAACCAGCCATTTGCCATTTCCATACAGTTGGTGACTACCGGTGGCCATTAGGAAACAAGGAAATATAGGGGTTTTCTAGGCTTCAGCTAATAACTTGAGTAAAACATCACATTTTGGGTTAATTCTCTCTCTTCTCAGAAAAAAAAAAAACCAAAAAAACAAAAACAGAAGTGTGCAGCTGGCACTGAAATATCCACCAAATCCTATGCTATATTTAGCATGGCTGTTAGCAGATTAAATCATAAATACATGTACAAAATGATTAAAAATGAACATTTAGCATCATTTCTTTTTTTTTCTTTCTATGCAGTCTGCCCCCTCCCTTTTTTTTTTGCTTATTCTTTTTAGTTTTTGAAAGCTGTTATGATAATATTCTCTTTCAAGCTTTTATTGTTCTTTTAGAATCTCCTCTCCTTTATCAAAGATGCCACTGAGGGAAGACACTTTACAGAGATTATTAGATTTCAAGAGTAGCCCAACATTGTTCAGGGCTAATAAAACTACAGGACAACTGCAACAGCACCAATACATGGGCTTCACGTGGAAACAGCTTTCAGTCCACACCCTGAGCAACACCAGTCAGTCATTTAGTAATAAAAATCACATTTCAACATCACCACATCCTGAAGAACAAAATTTCCCTTCACACAACCCATCAGAGGCAATTATCCTGTGCCCATTAAACAGGTAGGTAGGCAAAAGTAGGGCACAGTTTGCTTTAGCCAATCAGTGAGGGAGCTCTGGAAGTGGATCTACTGTGGGGAGGGTGAGACATTGACCCTCTGCACTGAGAACCCCCCCAAGATAGACTTCACCAGCAATGAGGACCTCAGGTGACATCTCTTCCCTCCACCTCCATCAAACAGCTCACTTCAGGTAAGGCTGGAAAACTGATACCTGCCAGGAGTGAGCCCACAGCTACGTCAGGCTGCTCAAGCCTTTCCAACAGTTTGGGTTGGGATTATGGTTGTTGCTGATCCTTGGAATTTCATAAATGAAATTCTGGGTATCCCCTCATGCCCATGGGAGCCTTCCACCTTCACCTGTGGCATCCTTAGTAAGTAAATGAAGGTTTATCACACAGAGAGGTGATACTGACCCAAGTGTATCCCTATTTTTGTACCTTTTTTTTTTTTTACAGGAGAAGCTTAATCAGATTGAAAGCTGCTTTTGTAAGCTTTCATAGGAAATGGCTTTTAACAAAAAGGGGAGGGGGATATTCACAGAGCGGTGACAAGAACAGAAACCAAAGGTTTGAAAGACCCACCAGGAGAGGGAATTCAGCCCACTTATATTAAATCAGCTGTTATTTTTTTTCTCTCCTCCCTCTCCCCCCAAGTATTGGACACCCAAAAAGAAAAATGATGTGAATCCATTTTCAGTACTGATTCTTTCAAATCCCACAGATCAAAACCATCCTACAGTTTCCAAATGCTTTTTCATTCTAAAGGTAAAACATTTCACGGGAAGATGTGAAGGGTAACTCCATTCACAGATTTTAAACTCAGTTGCTTGTAAAATATAATGAACTTTAAAGAATAAAAAAAAAGAATCATAAAGGGCCTAAATCCTGAAGACAATGGGGGTTTGGCATTAATACCAAGAGCAGCGGGATTGTGCACAGAGTAATCAATTGCCCAACAAGGCCCTGGGAACACAATCAAGGAAGGAGGCTGCAGGAACATCCAATATTTCACATTTCATAAATGGCCTTTTGAGATTACAGCCCTGCGAAGCAGCAACAGAGAGAGAGAGAGACTAGAACGTAAAGTAGGGATTATATACGTCTGTCTGTCTGTCTGTGGGGTGGAATTTTAAGCAATCATTTTCATATAACCTGTCAAAAATAAGCATGCTTTGGCAGTTTCGTGGCTTGCTTCAATTTAAATCCTTATTCCTTAAAAGCACAGTAAAGATTATTCTATCTTCAAGGGGGCGGAGGGTGGGGGAGAAGGAGGCAGCGATGTGGCTTTGATAGACTAATCAGGCTGGCTCCTAACAATAACCTGCCTTGTGAAAGCCAAGGAATTATGAGAAAATATTTTAAGTACCTCTTCACCATCAAACACCAGCTATTCTTCCAGTGTTTATTTGACTAATGCTGTTATTTATAGCAATTTTAGCTAAATAAAATTAAACCGGTTTCATTGCCGAGTGCTAATCAAGTTTTAGCCTTAAAATAATGATGGTCCTTAACAAGCAGAAAAGCTTCCAAAAGATACAATATCAACAGCATATTCTCTTTCTCTTCCATATTTAGTATACAATCATAATCTTTTTATAATTACAGTAGTCAAAGGATTGTGAGCTCAGGGAGACCAAACTGGAAGTGGTGATTGAAAAAGATTATTTTGGTTGGGTTCTCCCCCCCACATCCACCAAATTTTTGGTCAAATTCATTATTCTTCTATTTAAAAAATATTATTTTCTCTCCCCCTAAAAATGCCCAAACCCTCTACTTCTCTACCATCACTCATCCCAGCTTTAACTCAAAAGCAGCTCCACCCAGCCCTTGGCTGGATCCACACCCTGTAAAAATTAGGGAGACTGTTCCTGCTTCTTCTCCCACTCTTAGCACAATGTCTTAGGTTCTTAATCACAACCTGTATCCCCTTTTCCATTCTTCACCCAGCGGCCCACTCATATTTCAGTTCAGTTCAAGAAAGAAAATGATTGTTTCACCGTCCTCGATCACAACAAATTATCATCATTAATGCTCAGCTTTGGTTTTTTTGCTCTCATAAAGTGCCTTATCAGTGGGCTGCAGCTGCTTTCCTGAATCCAGAGAAAATACCAGTTATTAATTACAATATCATATATCACTCATATATATATATATATGATCATATGTGTATATATCAGTCTGCCTTGATTACAGCAACGTGCTGGTTCCCTGAACCTATGGGGTGGAGGGAAACGTACATGGGAAGGGGGAAAATTATGCATCATATTTAATTACAGTTCCAATTATCATAGAAACTGTGTTAAGCTCTTTCTACTACCTTTTGAAAAATTAAGATCTTATGTTTTGGTCACCCTTTCTTTTTTCTCCTTTTCCTGACAAATAACAAAGCCCTTGAATCGAGGGCTGATTTTCAAATAACTTTTTTTTTTAATTCTTTCAACCCAGAAAGGCTGCAGTTCTGCTTTGCAGTGTCCCACACCATACCCATTAGGTAGCTTTCTCCCCTGGAGTGCCAGGAAAGGGAAAAAAAAAAACTCCATAAACCACACACTCCTTCTTGCTACAAATCTGTAAATCTGAAAAGAAGAGGCCACATGAATGGAAAAGCTCTTTATAGCATAAAAAGCATGGGGTGTTATTAAGCAGGACTGTAAGCCCTATTCTATTCATAGTAATTAAAGGATCAGATCAGGTTAATGTGAGGACCTAGGTCAATAAAGTACTGTAGGTTCACCCTCCTTAATCCTTCTCAATCCCATGGGCTGGGCCTCTGACTGCTCCATTTGACTCCCAGAACTGTTACAGGTGACAAAGCTGTGCAGGGAATCGTGGGGAAAGTTGAGGTTTGTATCAACCCCACCATGAAGTTTTGAGGTGGCAAACTTTAGGACCAGCTGCTTCACCTTTTTTCACCCAGCCAACTAGTAAAATATCTATGCTAAATTGTTCAGGGAATATTTAGGGCTAGAAGAGTAAGTCCATGGTGCCCCAGATTTTTAAAAATTAATTTTCTACCAACTTTTTCATTGCTTTATACAGGAACTTCCACACTCCAGAAAGCCATCCTCATTTGTCACCCCATCAGTGGGTACACAGAGCCATGCCCAAGCTCTGGGACCACCAAAAGCCTCTGATTCAGAGCAGGAGTGTGCAACCCAGGACAAGCAACGCTCCTGTATCACTCAGAGCAGTGGAGGAACCCACAGGGGAACCACATTTTGGTTGGGAATATCCACCCAACCTGCAATGAAGGTGATCTGGAGACAGGAGGCTAGCCCTAGCCATCCTTAGGTGCAGCTCTTGAAGAAATCATCTCTCCTACAGCAGCCACCAGGCATAGATATCCATGTTGAAGTCATCTGGAGGATTCCCAGCCCTGCATGAGCATGCTTCCACCATGCAGGTCAGCTGCCTCATAAAGCACTGGGTGGACTTTGCAACATGCTAGAGATTAAGATGATGCCTCTCTCTGTAGGACCAAACCTGCATAAGGAGGTGCATCCCAAACTCCTCTCTCTGCCCAGTCCCAGCACTGTTCAGGTAGCACAGTAAAATCCCATCTGGCATCAGCCAAAGTGGGGCTTTGCCATCTCTTGCTGGTTTTCCAGCCAACGTTGTGATCCAAGTTTCTCCTGTTAATCAGCTGGTAGTGCTGTCTGTAAGGCATAAATCTCAGTGCTTTTTTTCCCCTCTCTGACCCTCCAAAGCCCTCATTAGCTGAGGTATGAAATTGTGCTTTGCAAATCACTTGGCCTAACAAAGAGGTGGCTCCTGACACTACACTTAGAATTATGGCTGGTTACTCCTCTCACAAACATGGGTGTTCTTTTGCCAAACCCTTTTGCTTTGCTTATATTTCTCTCCTGGTATATATTCAGATTATTATTTTTTTTCCTTCTACAAAATGAGCAAACTATTCTATTTTACAGCAAAATTTAAAATTCATTACAGAAGATCTTGCTCTCTTTTATATTCCATCAGGCTTTGCATATGGAGAGAAATTAATCAAAATATATACGCTGGCCCTGTCATAGAAAGGCACAATAGTAAGGTTTTATTGAAATCTCTCCAAAACCCACAGAACTTAGCAAGAAAGCCCCCTGTTCATTAGGTCTTTTAAATATGCCCCTAAAATACACCTATTCTGAATTATAAGAGGCACATGTGCACATTCACACACAGTATAGGCTCCCTGTGTACTATTTATTATAAATATCTATAAAATAGCTCAAAACAAATGGAAAAATCTATTTTTTTTCCTATTACTTTCCATGAGTAATTTCCATGTAGCTATTGATGCCATCTCCGTTAGCTTTTAATGGAACATCTCCATGAAAGTTAGAACATTGGGAATTTAAATGACCTGCTCAGTGGTCCCAAAAATAATAGGTACACTGAAACCACAGAATTTTAAGAATTCCTTTTAATGCAAGATGTATTTTCTCTTCATGTGTGATAAATTAGTTCAAGAGAAAGTTACATCTCTGGAGGGGGAAAAAAAAAAGAATGGCATAGTGCCCATTTGCCCTCTACTTTCTCCTTTCCCTGTCTCTGTGAGCACTTTATTAAATCTTCTTAAAGGTAAAAACAAAATACAGCCAACATTTTGGTAGGGAAAAGGCTGATTCCTTTAAAGACTAAGGTAGAAAAGAGAGGAGGGAGGATCCATCGTGAAAGCAGAGGTCACGCCAGGAAACCGAGGAGGCGGGGGGGGGGGGGGAAACAAAAAAAAAAAAAAAAAGGGAGAAAACCCCAAAAAATCTTAGTATTTGAAAGATGTGAACTAGATCGGAAG
>JAOEGS010020563.1:0-27726 GCA_025447755.1 Corythornis vintsioides
TTATCCTTACTTACAATGAAAAAAAAAAAAATCTAAATTTTTTAACTCAGCATAAATATATTCTATATAGTATATATCACACAAATTCTACGTGAAAACCATTTTAGGTAGTAAAATTGACTGCCAACTTCCTTAATTTACTCTGTTGATGTGAATTACATGCTGTTATGACAAGCAACCTTGAAGATCTTATCCAAGCAAAACTCTCCCCTTTAAATTAACTAAAGTTGTTTTTCCTTCAACTCCATCTAACTCCCTGGAACTCATTCTGCCAACTTGTCAAATAGTCCCAAAAATCAAACCACTGAAGATTTTCAGTGGTCTTTTAAAACATGAGTGATATAATAAGGAGTTAAGTAACCTTTCTACACTGGTATCTTCACCTATATATAGACTCCAGAACTGGGTTTTGTTTTCCCTTTTAGGCAAATATCCATTTGCCTTTCAAAAAAAAAAAAAAAAAAAAAGTAGTTTGAGTGCTGGGTTATGAGTAGAAAACTATGTATTTGTCTTTCATGGGCTTTCTTTGAAAGTGAGAACATACTTACTTCAACTACTATACCTTCACAGAATAAGGCTGAAAAACCTAATCTTGAACTCCTTGCACATCTGCAATTTGTATAATACCTTTGCTGTTCTACCCACTGGATTAAAAAGAGACTGGTGAAATCTCATCAGGTGGAAACTTTTCCACTGAGTTTTTATTTAAGAGGCTTTATCATATGAATGGAAAGTGGTCTTCCTCTCCTGAATATTATTAGGAAGGTGGTTGATTTTATTTGTTTGGGGTTCCCCCCACCCATCCCCCCAAAAAAGAGAATGGACTTTGTATGATTTCTCCCTACCTGCTCTTTTGCTTTTTCCTTCCTTTTCTTAGGTTTGTAATCACAACCTGTTTTTCTTATTTTTCTTCCTTAAGTGTGTTGTATGTGGGTTTTTTGTATTTATTTTTTTTTAATTGGCCTTTGCTTTGTTAGGGTTTGTTTCCCTTTTTGAAAGCCTCTTCTTGCCTCTGCATCTCTATATCAACAAAATTGCACTGTGAAAGTCTTATTTGTTTCAGTGTTTATTAGCAGACCACTGAAAACCTGTATCTCGTGAGCCTAAAAATTATTATAACATTAGACACTAGTAGATTCAGTATAGCATAAAACGTCATTTAATGCTTCTAACTCACAGGCATTCAGCATGAAACTATGGACTTCAGTAGAAGGGAGCCAAAAAGCGCTAATTATCTTCTTACTATTTTGTTTGCTTGTGCTTTTTAGCAGCACAAGATCTAGTCTTATGCCCAGAAAAGATTAACCTCCTGGGAGAAAAAAAAAAACAACAAAAAACCCCAAACATAAAAATACAAAGTCAAATTCCTACAAAATTAGAATATATAATCAATTACCATTAAATGGAGAAGATGGGTGCTAACAACAAAGACTTGAACACAAGTGCCACGTTGCTTCCCTTCTGCCATCACCTCCATCAACATTATGTTTTCATTAGGAGGTGCTTCCTCATGTCTCACTAGTTATAGTGGGAAGCAGATAGGAAGAAAAAAAAAGGAAATTGTTCCCACCTGTTTCACACTCCATGATTAGGAACACTAGCTACACCAGGTAGTTCTAATGTAGTGTTAGTGAGACTTGCCTTGATGAGATGTTTGGTGTTATATTTGAAATACACTGTTTCAAGATATCAACATGCAATTAAAATAACAATATTCCTAAAGCTCTAATAAGCTTTTTATATAGATATACATTTATACAATTTACTTTTCCAGTCTTAATAAAAAGATTCTTATCTTCTAAGGTAGTCATTTTGCCTCATGACTTTACAGTTTTATGCATATTTCCATTTCCTTCTGTAAGTAGCTTGTGGTGGTAGCACATGTTGAAAAGATACATTACAGAGATCCAAGTTTGTTAAGCTTAAACTAAGATAATTGTCTGGGTAGTTTAGTTTCTTGTGCATCTCCAAGAAAAAAAATAAAGCTGTGTATTAATCCACAGGTATGAAAAAAACAAGCAGAGGAATATATAGAAAGATGTCATAAGACTCATATTGACAAAAACTAATCCTAGGATCAAGAAAAGATGTATTTTTCAATCCCAACATAATTCTAAACAAATACCTCATCTTCTATAACATCATGAACAGAAAAATTAAGTTATATAAGTTAGACCTGGTTACTTCAAAACTGAAAACTTGTCACTGTCACTAAAGCTTGAATGCTATTTATGAATATCAGTGACATGAAAAACAACAGGGATCCACATTTCCTTTTTTTTTTTTTTCCCCTCGAATAAAATGTATCATATTTTCCTACCTGCTGAAGCAAGTGGATGTGCCCTGAAGGAACTGTGGCATCTGCAGACCCCACCCAAGAACAGGTTTATCTTGAAGGATTGCAGCCTGGAAGAAGTTAAACCTGTGTTGGAACAGAAAAAAAGATGTGAGGAGGAACAAGCAGCAGAAAAGAGTTGTTATGAACTGACCACCCTCCCTGTTAAGCTTGACTTTCTTTCTCATTTCCAAAATATGGGACTTTGTATACTTCTTAGAAGACATGCAGAAGATTGATACTTAAAAGAGAATATCAGTTCAACTGAATTATTGTATCATAATCTAGATTCAATAAAATGACTTTTTTTTTTAGTTGCAGTATTTGTTTCAGTGTTTTCATGTATAAAGGTAGAAGGAAAGCTGACAATTTATGTGATGAAGACTTAATGTAACACTTCTATAAAACTGCAGTTTATAAAGCTAGCTACATAAATCATTAGAGCAGGAAATATGCTGAAATATCACAATGAAAACTGTCAGTACCTTTAAAAGACTGCATTGTGCACTCCAATCCATGGTAATACCACTTTGGATGGGATTTTCTTCTGTGCAGTCAGAATGAAGCCTGACAGCATCAATATATATCATTCTACAGGTGCAGGCTGTTTGCAACACTGTGCATTAAGGAAGTAATTAAGGAATTGTCTCATAGTGCTGGGTTGCCAAAGCAAGGGAAGCATGGTACAATGCCAATACCTCTTGAAATATGGTTAGTGTACTCTTGAAATAGAACAAAGCCAAATACCACAAAGTGTTCACATTTCTTCATCCCAAGCAATGGAAACCAGAGTGGAAGAAAGAAAAAGAAATCGGGAAATTCTTACTACTTATCACAATAAAGCTTTAAATCCTAAAATTCCATGAGGCTCCAGATACAATGGGCAGCAGCAATTTTTATGCAGACTTGTTGAGATACAGGTTGGTGAATATATTATCAGATTCCTCCCAGGTAAAACCACAAGTAATTTTAACCAGAATATATCTATTCAACTTCACTTCTTGCTTCTTTTCAGATGTGATATACATTCCTCTGTTTTCTTTCTCCAAATATACTCTATTTAAGTGTTAATGTTCTGCAATGCAGGAAATATTTGAAAAAATATAAAAGGGAATCAAGAACAATCTCAAGGATACACAATTCAACAGAGAAAGTGCAGAAATGCCAAAATTATCATAAAGACAGCAAAATTTAACTCACTAGAAGTACTCAAGAAACAATTTATGCAATGAAGAATTAGGTAACTCAGTAGAGAGAAAAATTAAAATGTTTTATAATACTTTCCAAGTGACCAAATCTCGGCTACTCAGACTTTCTTAAAGATCAGCACTTTGTAGCTATGATATGTCTACATTAATTGGTCTAAGCACACTCTCCCCTGCCAAAGAGAATCTATTCCTTTTTTTCACACAGCTTTGATTTTCCTCTTCAGTCACTCTGCCAACAGCTATCCATTTTCTATAAATATTGGTGATCATGAGTAAGCTAAAACAATTCTAGTTTTACTATTTGATCCAGCAGCATTCTCCCTGTACATGTTCTCTTCACCTTTATAAATTACACAGAAGTATTCAAGAAACTATATTTATATTTGCAGAAATATAGCAGTAGTATTTTATATCAGAAATTAAAGTGAAATATCACTTGTTAGTGTTTTAGTTAATAACTAAACAGTCAGTTTAATAACTGAATGTTATCAGTGCACTGCGGTTCCCAAAACTCTGTTATAGAATACAGTAGAATAAAGAATAAAATATCCATGCCTGATGGTTTGGGGGTTTTTTTCATCTTCCTGAATAATATTTATATTTATTCCAGATAAGTTTGCTAAAGCAAAGTATCTGGAGTAAAAAAGACTACACCTGGACTTGACTGTGAAAAACTGAGAAGAAAGCTTAGATATCCTTCAGTTATCCTTAGCCTTAAAAGAAATATATGGACTTGTCAACTACTATTTTGGTTGAGGCAAGACAACTAAATCCAGATGGAAAAAAAATAAAAATAGGTTTTTAAAAAAACATTGAGTCTTTGAGGTTTATCTCTTTGTTTGTTTGTTTAAATGTAGTTCAAAAAGGTGAAGGTTTTTTATTATTTTGTATTTGTGGCCAGCAGGACAAGGGAGGGTCTTCTCCCCCTCTACTCTGCACTGGTGAGGCCCTATCTGGAATACTGTGTCCAGTTTTGGGCACCCAACTTCAAGAGGGACAGAGAGCTACTGGAGAGAGTCCAGTATGGGAGTCTTTAGCTGGAGGAGACTGAGAGGGGACCTCATCAATGTCTATCAGTATGTTAAAAGTGAGTGTAGGGAGGATGGAGCCAGACTCTTCTCAGTGTCATGCAATGACAGGACAAGAGGCAAAGGGAGTAAGGTGGAACACAAGAGTTTTAGGGTAAACACAAGGGAAAACTTTTTCACAGTGAGGGTGACAAAGCTCTGTAATGGGCTGCCCAGGGAGGTTGTGGAGTCTCCTTTTCCAGACCTGCCTGGATCTGTTCCTGGGTGACTTGGTCTAGGTGACCCTGCTCTGGCAGGGGGGTTGGAATAGATGATCTTCTAGCTCCCTTCCAACCCTTAACATTCTGTGATTTCTGTGATCCTTTTCCTATGTATATACCCTCAAGCACAGTGACTCAAACAAGCTAGACTTTAGCATTTCTGTATGTCCCCAAGGCCTCGAATATTCATCAAACTTTATTGAGAGCTATGCAACTCTGGTATTGGTACTTTGGTGGATTAGTATTTTTCTTTCTCCATTAGTAGAAGCAGTGTTGTTATTCCTCTTCACTTCTAATCTTTATGCAGCTACTCACGGATCCCAAGGTCACAAGGTGGCATATAATATGTTACAATTTGATTATTCTAAAGATGCTGTTGTTATTCACTGGAGTGCATTGCCCTTTATTCTTTATATTTCAAATGATGTGCCATGCAGCAGACTTCTGACTAGACCCAAAGCAGTAACAAGATTTGACAATTTTTGTGAGGATTTTTCTGCTCAGCAACTGTATTCACATTGGAAAATACGGCAACTTAAATGAGGTAATGACAGTTTTTTTTCCCTCATTGTAGCCAAAATTCCAACTGTGCTGATTAAATGAAGCCCATTGTTAAAAATAGAACACTTTGGCTGTATTATGAGATGGCAGCTGCTCATTACATTTCTGGAGTCAACTGTATAGAATTTAGATTCTGGAAAATCCTAGCACCATTACCTTGAGATTTAAGATATCAAGCCTTTCCAATAATAGCGTTTTCTGGTAATTGCTTGTAGAGAACTGCAACATTCTGAAATTTGACCTTTTTCAGAAATGTGAAGGTCAACATATCTGCTTAATAAATCCCAAAGGTGGGAACCATCATTTTATGAAGTCTATCTAGGATAAGGTAAAGGCCTGAGGTTATAACAAAGACACCTTAAGACCTGTAGGTGTGAGTCACACAGTCCACTTGCTATGGTCATAAAGGCATAAATAAAAGACCTATCACTACCACCATACTCTTACAAATTATAAAATGTTGCTAATTTATAATTATTTTAAATGAGGAAGTTTAGGTATATAAAAAACGCCTAAGAGTTATTTAGCTAAATAGATTATGGTTTTGTTGTGCACCACAAACACAATGGTGACTGTGCTGTATGTGTGTAGGAATCTGGATAGTGTGTTTCATTTGAGGTTTATGAAATAGCAACTAATTCAGTAATAAGTTTTTTGTGTGTTATATTGCTTGAACAAATGTAAGTCTGAGTTTAATATTTTTGCCCTTTTTTTGTTAAGAATTTGACATTAGCAAATAGCCTGTTGAAAATGGACAGATTTTTATACTATTTATCACTGACATAATAACACATCTGCAGTTCGTGATTTGTATGAGTAATCAGGTGTGGGACTATACTGACCCAAGAAAGAAAAGATGCACTTCTTTCCACTGGCAAAGTGACAGCAAAACTAACCTTTTGTGCCACAAGGTATTTTAAACTCTGTCTTTTGACACTGGAGGAATTAGTCAGTCATGCATGAGTACATCTGCTGCTACTGATGGGACTTTTATTATACAGTTCACCATAGCATAGTGTTATTAATATCAAATAAAGGAGATATTTAGGTGATACGAGATGGTGTGATGTTTCCCCAGGAACATTTTGCCAGTTCTGCTCTTGTCCTCTGAGCTCCTGTGTCAGTGTGTGGAAAAACAGCTGCCATCAGCCTTCATCTCCCTTCTCTTGTCTCTTTAAGACAGTTATTTTATTTTTTCATCTTTTAGAGCATGCCAACAATTTTTTTGCTAGAGAAGATGCTAAAGAGAGAAGCATGAATGATAAATCTCACCTTTTGTGTTGCCATCAGCACTTTTCCTTACATTTTATCAATATGTTCACAGAGTGAAGAATGAGAAGGAGAATTTTGAATAATAAATTAAATCTAAAGAAGGATCCTCATAAAAAAAAATCCTATACTTGAAAAATGAGTTATTTAATGCAGGGAGAATAAGCAAGGTAGGCAGAGAGTCAGGAAACAAACAACCACATTCTCCTTCTGCCTTCTATTTTAACTAAATTCCCAGCCATACTCCAAAGCCCAGAAGCTTCAGGAAAGGTAGTGACAATTCAATGAGTAGCAGATCAGATACAGGAAAGTACAAATCAGCCACTACATAAAGGAAGAAAAGGAAAAAAAGAAAAAAAAGAAGAAAGAAAAAAAAAAAGGGCTTAAATTTCAAAATATTTTGGAAATTTCAAAATCAGTATTTAAAGACATTTTCTATTATGTTTCGGTCATTTCCCTCTATACTTAATTTTCATATAGCACAAGTACTACAGGAGAAAAAAAAAATATGTTTCAACAAGTGCTTTGGGTGCTATTTGCTTTTGTTTCTGCTACTTTCACATTCATTACTTGTCTACAATATTGTAAAGACAACAGAAGGTGCAGAAGAAGCAGCTTGCTGCATTCAGTCATTTGATAAATTTGGTTTATCTTTTTGGTTCGTTTCTTTTGTACAGTGAAAATTTCAGGAGCTAGGATGGGATCCATCACAATAAGGGGATTAGGATTCCCTAATGTAGGCAAGTGTACCAGAGTTAGTCACTTCTGTTTTCCTCCATAGATAAAAGCTTTAAAGCGTGTTTCCTTATACCTCTAAGTAGTAGAATAGTACAATCTCAGTATAATCATGCTCTCAAAGTGTTTGAGTATGAGGAAAGTCTAATATGACTGGCTCAGATGCAGGTGCTGTGTTGTTGTCAGGTTAAGGGTATGAGTGATGCTTGCCTGCTCTTATCTCCCAACTGTAAATACCTAAATAATCTTTTTAAAGAAAATAATGAATTTCTCTATAAACCTATACCTCATTTAGATTAACATAATACTACAGGTATGTGCTACTTTTAAAATTATCACCATTAATATCCACCCTAATTAAAAATAAGACAAGTAGAGATGCCAAGGTTTTTTTTAAATGTATTAAATTAAAAAAAAAAAATCTTTTCATTTCTAGAGATGATGGTGTGAGGGGTGTAAGACATAGGAAGGAAAAGACATGATGCAGAGAGAGGCACTGCAAAAAGTCACAACCCATTTCCTATTCTGACAGCAGTCCTGGTAGCTTGTGTATACAGCTATAATAAAGAATCCAGATGGTGTGAGTATCCAAAGTAAGGGCTAAAAAAGTCTTGCACTGTCCACACACAGCTTTGAATATTGACCTAGAATTTGGATCAAGTGAAATGATTATGCTGGTTTTTTCACCCTTAATAACTGAACCCAAAGCCAAAGAGAAAACAGCTTTGTTTATCCATCTGTCTCCTTAATAGATTCTACATTTAATAGGTTGGATTTTCACTTTTGTTTTTGCTAATTAACTAAATCTTTCCAAATTGCTTGCTACCCTCCCTGAAAACATGAGCAACCTTTGCCCTGCTCAAATCAACTAATACACTTTGAAGCTGAACAATTTTATTACCCTGACAGGTTATATGGAGGATGTGATTTGGAGGGTTTTCTCAAAATTGCCATTGAAATCATGTTACACTTTGCATTTTGTCTTTACTGCATATTGCTATTTCAAAATGAAAAAACTTAATTTAGTGACTTAAAAAACATACATTACAACAATAGGCCAATATCACCCAGGATGCCAAATAATCACAAAGGATGAATGGCTGATATTAGAGAAGGAAATAAATTCTGATTCCACCAATGCATATGGAAGCAGAAAAACCTGAGTTTGGACCTTTAGATGCCTTATAAAGAAATGTACAAACACAAAATAATCACACAGCAGCCACAGTTATGTTATTGTAACAGGAGGGTCAGCCATGTAAACAGTGATATTAGCAAGTTGGAAGTAACATTATAAAGTTTGAAGGAAAGCCTAGTGATTGCCACATAGAAAATATGTTGCCCAAAATAATTTATCAACTGTTCAGCATTATCTCATACACACCCAAATACATTCCAGATGACCAGACTTGTAATATTATAATTATTATCATATTTCACATTTAATCATTTCAGCACTTTGCTCAACAAGTAGCTCCATTAATTACTGTGCAGATAAAAGACCATTCCAATAAAAGGCAGAAGGCAGAATACGCCCCACAAAATAATTGTGCCTCTTAATTGAAATTCTGAATGTGACATTGCAAACAGAAGCTATGGTTGCAATAGATGGGAATTGTGAGATTATTGTGTTAATTATGTTATAAAGTTAAATTTTCTTGCATATTATTGTGTGTTCAAAATGTGAATTATAGTAAATCACTTCAGATTTTAAAAAAACCTCTCTATTTCATGTTGCATGAAGGGTAGGACACATAAAAGAGAACTTTTCTGTATTATTGCTCAAACAATCATAAATAAAAGGAATTCTGTAATAAATATGAATGCTATTATGTGTGAACTTTTTCATCTTTATTTGTTCCCAAGCTTAAAGTAAGACAATGATTGATAGATGTGTAAAAGCAATATTCCCAATACCAGTCCTGCCCTTTAGCAATCCCTCTGTACTTCTGTGCTATTTCAAATAATCACATGCTCTGGCAAGATCCTAATGAAGATGTTTATGGTTGCCTTAAACCAAATGCAATATTAATTGAAAACTGATACTGGTTCTCATTGCAATGGATGCAACTACAATAATGTATGGACAATGCAGCTTTCTGGCCCTAGTTAATCCACAGAAACAGTTACATTATACTAGTGAATTTAATTCCAGCGTCTCATGATCTTATTTTTTCTTCTTTTTGCACTAAGACCATGATAAATTTGGAAAGACAGATTTTTTTCTTTACCAAGCAAAACAGTCTGTAATGAATTATTACTTTTTAGACTCTTAAGATGGTCGTATACAAAATATTTATAAAAATTTCCCTTTACTCTTTTCATCAAGAAATAATACTATATGAGGAACATTAATCATATCAGTAAGATTAGTTGTATCAGTGAGATGAGTTGCCCTCATAAGACAGAATCAGGTTTTGATCACTGTAGTTGGATGGCTGGCATTACAAGATGTATTATCAGCATCTACTGCAAAAGAAAATGTTCTTTTATTTATCTGAAATGACATTTTAAAACCAAACTTTTTGTTTCTGATTCAGCTTCACATTAAGCTGACATGAAAAAGAAGGTGCATTGTTAATTCAAATAAAATAATTTATTTTCAGCAGAAAAAAATTTAAAAAAATTTTTTTTCTTGTTACTTACATTTTGAGTTTTCATAGTAATTTGTGGAAAAATAGTCCAACACTTCTGAAAAGTGCTTCTTTGTGGCCACACATTTAAATAATGTGGGTTTTTTGCACAGGATTGTGCAAAGGTGGCATTTGTAGCTCAATCCCTCAGCCTACATATATTTTTCATACTCAAAGGACCTGTCTGTTCACTTACAGTTTGGATTCCTAGTCTGTAGATTCACACAGTGGATCTACACAAACACGCAGGCTGATGTTTAAGATATATCTTGAAATAGATCCTGATGGCAAAAAGAATCTGATTTCATGTGCTGATTCTTTCTCAAGGTCCTGGAAGTATACCTGTTTGTTAATAATCTTTTGTCCTCTGTTTTAGCAGTGGGAAATTGGGATATGAGATGACATATTCTATTTTCTTGGATAGACTTTGCACAAGATTTGAATCAATGCAGAGGTAGACATTATTTTGCCTATTCCTCCTTCCGTTCTCAAAACAAGTAGAATTTTTTAGTCTTCAGTTTTACTTTCACAAGTTTCAAATAATAGATGTAAAAAAACCACCCTATGTTTTAGGTTTCCATGTATAACACTATGTAACATAATGCATCATATTGTATTTTTTTTATTATTATATTTGTATTTTATACAAACGTTAATATATGAAAGTAGTCCACAGTGTGAATTCCAACATTCAAGAAAGAGAATATCTGAACCTTCTGCTAATTACAGATGCTGTGGATTACACAAATCTGATCTATTAACTTTGAATTTACCTGTCTGATACGTATCAAATGCAGACAAAAAGTAAAAAGGGTTGCATGTAAGCTTTGCTTATTTAAAAGTCATTTTTTCCCCCATAGTTTACTGGATCACAAAGGTCTTTCTTGTCCTTTAAGTTTTCATGCCTGCAGCACAGGCAGCAGTTAATGGCACTTCTGTGTTACAAACCATCCTGGATTAAAAGATCTTCAATAAGACAAGAAAGTAAACTAGGCTAGCAACAGAAGAAAGAAATTTCAATATTGTCAGGTCAACATTAATTTAAATTTCTCAGAATAGCATCAAGTAATTGCAGAGTCTAATAAGAGTCTTATACATATGTGTTTAAAGGGCAAAAGTCTGATGCATCCAATACGTGATAAAAATAGGAAGAAATAGTAATATCAACCTACTAAAGTGATATTCTTGTTTCTTCAAACATTCTGGTTTTGTCATTTGCTCTACTTTCTGGGGACTTTTTCTCACTTATTAGCAACATGTTTATAAGAAAAGGACACACTGAAAAAATACAAACAGAAATAATAAAAATAGCCTGAAGGGCAAAATACACAAACAGATGGAAAGAATCCAAGCAAATCTGCTATACTGAGTGCTTTATGCATTTCACCTTGGTTGAGTTAATGCTTTCCAAGTAAATTGATCCAAACTTGTCTTCCTTAATAGTATTAGAAAAAAAATGTAAAACACATACGGTAAATAAAACCGTTGGCCTAAAATAACTTAGACAATTGCAAACAAAGGATGCTATGCTGTATGTATTACACCTCTGTTATTTTAGATTCTTTTACTAAATATAGTTTCTGTTTATGAAAGATATGGTTCACATTTTCAATGACAGCACTGTGGAAAACTGAAGGGACTTCTCTCTATTCTGCTACTCTGATGCCAGGCTGTTAGTCATAGGAGGAGAAACAGGGAAGGTATTTCTCCTTGAAGCATACCAAGACTCACATTCTGAAGAAGCAATTTTGCAATCCTGAATTATGAGCCAATCACATGACCTTGAAACTCCCTGAGTTAGAAGGCAGTTCCCATTAATGGGTTGACAAAATGTCATCTCTTGTCTCCGAGAGGCAGCAGAAGGGCAAGATGTACTTGTTCCTTAGCAATAATCAGCCAAGCCATCAAACATGAGTAGGTTTGATTCTACCTAGGACTGCAGAAGCTGGCAGGCAGCTGCAGAGGTGCTGCTCACCAAAGAAGGCATCCCCTGCACCTGTAGGAAGGTTTGGGCACATCACCTTCTTTCAGCAAACAAGGCTAAGCCCAAGTTACTAATGTCACTATCTTGGCATAGCAAAATGTAGGGTTCTAGCCAACCTCAACATAATCAGTAACTTCAGAATATTTAGTCCCAGTGGTGAATATGTTTGTATAGGTTTTCAAGATCAAGCTTTATTTTTGCAAATAAGATTTCAATAAAATACTCTGATAATAATATGAGTCTTATTAAAAATAAAGTGCCTAATTCCTCAGTTCATCACTCCAGGATTACATTAATAAATTCCCATGGAGCTATTGTCAGTGACAAACTCTCAAGATTTGTATCATCATAAACCTAGAGTAATGTACTGTGGAATTTTTGCCCATTATGTGTGGGGAGTATGTGCACAGAAGAACATTTTCAGTGATAAAAGGCAAAGTTTGTGTGGGAGTGGGTGAGTGGGACTAGGTCTTTCTTTTTCCATCTTCCTCTCTTTGGTCTATTATGAACACTACCCTCCCTTTTTATATATAATACAAATGTTGTGTGAAATTAATTTGCTGATCAAGTGTCTAATGCAATACATGTTACCTACTTGAATGAATCATTTTTTCACAAACCAGAAGATAACAGGAACAGATGGATAGTGTATTAATATCTTCATACTATTATCTCAGATAAGATTGACATTCATTGAAATTCTAGACTTTATGACTCAACTATTTTAACAAGAAAATGTTAATGTAATGCAGTTGATGGTTTCTTTTAAGGACTTTAAAATACAACTGGCTTGTAAATCAATTGGTAATATTTGTCTTTGTAACAGAAGATAACTTCTTTAGATACAACAGCTTCACTTACTATAACAGAACACTTTGCTCTTCATCTACAGTAAGAAATACTATGTGTTTGCCACCATCAATGGCTTTATTCATAGCACTAAATTCAATACTCAGAAGAAGGCATTTACAAGGTTGAGCCATAATACACAATCCTCCCTCCAAGACAGAAAAAGCAGAACTTTTTCCATGATCTGTACATTTCTTTCTTACTTGAAATCTCATTCAGAAGCTCCCTGCTCATCTATGCAGGTCTCTTAGCACTTCAACTTGATTTTTTACTCAATGGAACTCACCTATCTTGGGCCTGAATTGTTGTGTCATTGTCATGACTCTCTGCCCCGGCGGCCCTGCCGTGCAGGGACAGCCACTTTTGGGGGATCACAAAGATTCACGTCCTTTGCTGTCCAGTGAGTTGGACAAGACAGAAGGGTTAAATAAGAAATTATTCCAAATGTATTTATGCAAGTATGTGGTGACATATAAGTACAAGAACACTATTTACCTCTTCTGCTAATATCCACAGAAGGAACAGTAAATTAAATTAAACCAAAAGGAAGAATTTAAAACTGACATCAATTGTCCTTTTATACAATACATAATTAGCCTTTATTAATTATAACTACTTCTATCTTTTTCTGCAAAAATAATAACTAAAGTCAAACCACACCACACAGAGAGACTGAGGTTTTACTCTGTGTTTTATGAATGAATATATATTTCCTCTATTAGAGAGAATAAAAAAATATTATGGTGGCTGAAAGGAGTTCCCATGGGGAAGAATTAACATTGTCCACTATGAGTTTTTCTGTAGTAACCTTGGAAACCATGTTGCTCTCTACCCATGAAAACCTGAACTGATAAGAATTGACCAAAAAATGTCTCCATCCTAAATGTAGCATCATAAAAAAAATATCTAAATTTTTCTGGCTCTTCCCAAAACAAATGGAAACATTACCAGTGAGTTTGTTTAAAACTGAATATGAATTTAAGTATTGATTTTTTTAAATTAATCTATCACAGTGGCTATCTTTTGATCTCTAAGGCATGTAAACTTGTATCTACACAACAACTTTCAAAATGGTTATGAACTGAGTTAAAGCTCATGGAAGTAAATAGCTGTCTTTACCTTCTTACACATATGAATAGGACAAGCAAATGTAGAATTTGCCTTGCTGGACAGGGGACACACCAAAAAAAGAAATAAATAAAAAATTACTAGGGGTGTTGTAGATCAAATTCCTGAACTGCTGCTGGCACCAGACCGGAATCAGATCAATTCTGTTTAATGAGATGGTGAATTGCAATCTTATATTATGATAGGCACATGCTCCCCAAATTCTTCCCCCAAATTCCACAGTCCTTCCTTCTTTTTGCCTTGACCTGACCTACTTCTGGGTCCAAAATACAATCTTCATCACATTTTCCAGCTGTGATTTTTATATTTTACAATTCTGCACTTCCTTTGGGGCTCTTTCTTTTCTAATTATCACACTAAGTAGATCTGGCTCTCTTGCTCACAGCTTGATCACTTTTTTCATGTGTGATACCATCTGCTTAATAGGCTTCCTTAGCTGACTTGAGGAGTGGAGGGGGGGCAGGGATGGGACATGATGATGACTGCTATTGTAGATTCTTCTGTAAAATCCCATGAGATTTAAATCAATATTTTTTTATCATTAAAAAAAATCCTTCTCATTTTATAGATGATTTCAGCAACAAGTTTCTTAGTCTCGTATAACAGAATATGCCTTTTCTTCATCATGCTCATACAAAGCTCATAGCAATATTATAGCCTCATAAAATCTTCCCTATTCAAATGTGCACATCCATGTAGAGATAGTCATCATATGCATGCCCTGAAAGAAAAATATTTCCTCTATTCTGTCTATGGGGAGGGCAAAATTCGCACCTAGAACAAATCAGTTGAACTGATTGATTTTATAGATTTTAATAATGCAATGCTGATTATGAGAGCAAACCTAATCATTTTATGATGATTGTTCTGTTAGACAAATTAATAATATAAATGCTCCAAGAAATTAAATACTCAGCTGCCAATGAGGAATGTGGGTGCCTGGGGCTGAATTGAGATGAGCTTGTAGAATTCCATATCCCTTCTGGAAGAAGGATCCTGCTTTTTGTGTGCAACAATGCCCATGGCTTAAGAGACAGAGTATTATCATCTAATTTATTTACTGTGTGATTCATTGATTAATCATTTATTTGCATTCAGTGATACAAAATAACACTGATAATAATTTTAACTCTGATGTTTTACATTGCTGTTTTCATCCTATACAAATACACACACACATATATATTGGTTCTTTCTTTAATAAAATTATTGTCTCCTTATACGTCTTCCAGTCTTGCATTGCTAAATTTAAAAAAATAACTGTCCAAACCAGAGCACTTAGTTATAAATGGCATTATGTTTATACAAAAAAAAGGTGTTAAGAATATGGTTGCAACTATCTAGCTTCAAACTGATGAGCCTTCATCTCTTTCTTTTGAATATTGTTTATTGTACGTCATAACACATACCAGGTGAAACAACAGATTAACAATGTCATAATAAAATGCTAGTGACTTCACTGAGTTTACCTAAGCAAGACATTAGGGAATATCAAAACACACATGCAAGGACACTGTACTCAGAAAAATGCAAATTTATCACATTAATGGACAAGCAGCAAAAGATTTATGGAAGCCTTCCCAGCAGGTCTGATAGATGTGATAAGACATCTATAATTGTTCAAATTTCAGTTGTGTGGCATATGTCTCACAGGCACTTGCTTTGATTAAGGTCAGAACACAGGTTAAGATTAATTCTTTACCTAGTAGGTATGCATAGAATCATCTTTTTTCTGTTTCGACTGATGCTTTCATGTTGGAAGAAATCAATTTACTGCACTTACCACAAGAGTTTAAGCCAAGATTATATTGTCCTTAGACCTATTTTAACCCAAATCAGCTAACCTGAATAGATACACACCTAACGATAGACAGGGTGATCTGTTTGTACAGACAGAATGGGGCTGGAATAGGGACCATACAAAAAAAAAAAATTGATGAAGCTAGATATGCCTTCACCTTAAATGGAAACACAGTTATATTGCAGTCACCTGAGTGCACTGCTGTTTCAGCTGAATCATGCTTCAGTGCACTACACATTTGTTCCACCATCTTCACAATGCCTGTATAACTAATACACACAGAATTGGGATACAGCCACAAACACATTAATTGTAGCTGTAACAGTACAATTTTTTCAGAAATCAATCCTGTCTCAGTAATTCCTTTATGCTGACTTGAACGTGATGCCACAGTAAATCTTAGTTATAAGAATAAGCTCTCACAAGTATTCTGTTGCACTCACCTAAATTTGAGTTTTCACCCATGTTTCTTAAGAGACTAGTCTGACACAATTCAATATCTATTACCTGTAGGTTAACTTGAGTACCTGTGAAAGACATTCCTTCTTTTACTTTTGATTTAAAGGAGCCTGTTAATTTTAGAAGAATTACACTGTGAGTAGGACATATGGAAGGATAAAACACAGCAGTTTAAATATTGGACACTGAGAGGTATATTTACATTATGGTCAGGAGGTGCTCTTCATTCTTAATTTATCCACTGTCATGCAAAAAAATTCCACTCAGTAAAAAAACAAACAACCAACAACAACAGAAAAAAACAAATCAAACCAAACCAAAACATGGAACACTTTTCCATCTCATCAGAAGTTTAGCCTGAACTTCAAGATGGGGAGATTATAATAGGCAGACATAAAGTTACAAAGAAAAGTGTTAAGATAGAGAAAACTATCTCAAAAAAAAAGAACAAGAGTAAATTAAAAAAAAAAAAATTAAACAATTATTAAACAACATAAACAAAAACAAGAATAAAAGGTAATGGAGAAAAGAAACACGAAAAACAGGTTATAGCATCTATAAAAATAGTATGACAACACTGAATCTTTCAAAAGAATAAAATAGACAAAAAGAGGGTAGAAAAGGGATGATATGGGGAGATTCTCCTCATTTCACTACCCTATATATAAATTCCACTTTCTGTCAAAATATTTAATGTCAGTACTGCTTTGTAAAGTAGGAGAACATTTTTCATAGAAATGATTTAATTTTAAAAGCTCTTATGTTTCACAGAATTAAAGTAATGAGTATGGTAGTAGCAATAACTGGTGAAATAAACAGTAAAAGATAACATCAGTTCTTTCTTCTACAGTTCCCTATCCAGTTTGATTGCAAATATTCTATACTATTTCCTCTTCTCTTTTTTTTGGGACAAAAATAAATATTGGAGATAATGACAACTGCAAATTGTGTGTCTGATTTTCTAATGATTATTTCTTAAATACAGGATTTCATTTCCCTGTTTGCCTTCCTGAACTGCCTGATAGGTTTTAAGTACATAAGCAACCAGCACCTTGTCGAGGCATGAAGAAGCCAGTTAAAAAGGTATCTTCTGAACTCAAATAGTGCTATTTGTTTCAAAAACCTACAGGCATTGTACCCCCTGATGCAGAGCAGCTACGTAAAGTTCCAAGATCTTTGAGGATTATCACCTGAAAAGATAAAATCAGTAGCCTTTGAACCTATGTTTTAGAATCTTTTTCTTATATCCGTTCGTAGCCCAAAGAAAAATGACTGTTGCTGCCAACCCAGATCTAGAAATGCAGAAGCTCCTCAGAGGCTGAGTCTTCTCAGGAAGCTACATCTGTGTCATTCAGAGCACTTCACACATCCACACACACAGAAAAAAAATGTGAAGCAAGAATATATGACTCTTCGGTATCAAAGATATAAATGGATCATAATAACCAGTCCTAACAACCCAGACACTGGAAGCAGAAGTTCATGTAATACGTGGCATGCCTTTTTTGTTTTGGTTTGGATTTTGGAGGGAATTTTTGCTTGGTTGGTTGGGTTTTCTACTCCAGGAAATGCAAAAGAAACTGGTCTTGTTACGCTCCTAAAACTCTAGGAACTCAATAGACCCCACAGGAAGCACCTCATCCCAAATTTAAAAGGCAGTCTAGATGGGAGGATTTTCCTCCTTTCCAATTAAAGTTCTTTTTTTTTTTTTTTTGAAGATGAAGCAAGGAAGGCTAATTGAGCCAAAGACAGGCATTATGCTTTTGTGTAACCTAGGAGACACTGGTCCCCTGGGCTGCCCTATGTATTCTGCATCACAGCATCTTTTGATCCTACACAGCTTATCATTATAAGCAAGCAAGGGGAAGAAGTCAGGACTTCTCCTGTGTAAGCCTCTCCAGCACTGCACTTGTCATAAACGTACATTCTTCCTAAATTCCAAATAATATATTTAAATCTGACATTTAATTTGAGATTCTTATATATCATGAGTATTTTACTGTCATAACATACATTAAAAAAAAGCATTTATAAAATGTGAAGGCAAAATAAATGTTGTTAGCCTAGTGGATTTTGCTCCTGCAGAGTGAAATAGTACACTTATAGCTATGTGGTACACAATCCTGCATTTTCCTAGTAAAAAAAAAGAATAATAATAATCATAGCTGTACCAGGAAAAGCTTTTCACACAAATCTGATCATATTCTATTCCTCAATTTTAGCATTTCTATTGGCCAAGGTCTTCCTAGCACAGATGAGCTTTTACTCATTAGGCGACCAGGTCATTCATAACTTTCTTTTGATGGATTTTGCATCAAGTTGCATCCAGCCTCAAGAGTTAGAAATAACTAATATTTTTTATGATGTCTACCACTGAAAGAGTTTACTCAGCCTAAGAAAGCCAAGAACTTTCTCTCCTTCCTCAGCTTAGTATTCTGATATTTGTCAGCATTTATTACTGAACTTTTAAAATGTTTTGAAGTCTGGCTTAAGAGTCTAGAAGACAGACTGCAATTGTACTTCTGGCATTACTGAAAACATTACATTCCCCCTTCCAGCCTAAGTCTTGCTTTACCAGTTAGTCAGGCATTAGAAAAATGTCACCAGTAATCACAGATTAGAAGTACTGTTATCCAAGAACTTTCCTCAGGAGAAAGAAATATTAATTAAAATAAAAAGAAAGGATATTCTGCTCTTTGACCATATTCAAGCAGATTGTTTTTTTTAAAAAAAAGCAGGGGGGCTGGGCAATGAAAATGTTGTTTTAATTCCATCTGGTTTACAGAATAAATTGAAGAGTTATTCTATGTATTATAGGTGCTTTGATCTACTAAAGGGGCCCACTTGCCAGAATCTCCATCACATACAAGTGGTAGATATGCAGTGTTACCATAGAAATGGGACAGCACCACAGAAAGAGACATATAATCATGTGTGTATCTTGGACAAAGACACATAACTATGCATGGGAAACCTGCATGCTGGGATTGCTTCTGAAAATGATGAGATTGCATCTAAAATTGGTATTCATGGCATTTGCAGTGTTTACAGTGACTGACTTTGAAGCAGAGTAAAAAAGGAGAAACAAAAGAAAACCTTCACTGAGACTAGATACAGAGGACACTTATGGATAAGGGTAGGAAAGTGCAGTTTATGTAATATAGGAAATAAAAAAAGAAGAAACAAGAGATTAATTTAAAGAATGACAAACTGCAGATACTGTGACAATGAAATGGAAGGGAATACAAGCTAGAACTGAAGACAGAGTGGAGGATGAGAAACTTAACAGCAACAGAAAATACAAAGAAAACTGACTCAAATGGGAAACAGAAAAATGAGAAGCAGTGCAGAAAAGTGAACAGAAAGAGGAAAAGCAGAGATAATAACAAGGAGAAATTCCCTAGGAGAAAATTATGGAAAATTAGGCAGTGAGAAGAAAAACAGAGGAGGAAATCACAGAATGTTAGAATCATAGAATGTTAGGGGTTGGAAGGGAGCTAGAAGATCATCTAGTCCAACCCCCCTGCCAGAGCAGGATCACCTAGACTAAGCCACCCAGGAACGCATCCAGGCAGGTCTGGAAAAGGAGACTCCACAACCTCCCTGGGCAGTCCATTACAGGCTTTGTCACCCTCACTGTGAAAAAGTTTTTCCTTGTGTTTACCCTAAACCTCTTGTGCTCCAACTTATTCCCATTGACTTTTGTCCTGTCATTGGATCACACTGAGATCCTCTCTACACTCACCTTTAACATATTGATAGACATTGATGAGGTCCCTCCTCATTCTTCTCCAGGCTAAAGAGCCCCAGCTCTCTCAGCCTCTCCTCAGCAGGGAGATGCTCCATTCCCTTAATCATCTTGGTGTCCCTGTGCTGGACTCTCTCCAGTAGCTCTCTGTCCTTCTTGAACTGGGGTGCCCAAAACTGGACACAGTATTCCAGATGGGGCCTCACCAGTGCAGAGTAGAGGGGGAGAAGAACCTCTCTTGACCTGCTGGCCACACTCTTCTTAATGCATCCCAGGATGCCATTGGCCTTCTAGGCCGCAAGGGTGCATTGTTGGCTCATGGTCATCCCCCTGTCCACCGGGACCCTCAGGTCCTTTTCCCCAGAGCTACTCTCCAACAGATCAACCCCCAGCCTGTACTGATCCATGGGGCTGTTCCTCCCCAGATGTAGGACTCTACACTTGCTCCTGTTAAATTTCATTAAATTTCTCCCTGCCCGGCTCTCCAGTCTGTCCAGGTCTCTCTGGATGGCAGCACAGCCTGCTGCTGTGTCAGCCACTCCTCCCAGTTTGGTGTCACCAGCAAGCTTGCTGAGGGTGCTCTCTATCCCTTCATCCAGGGATAAATAACTGACCATAACTCTCTTGGATACATCAGAATTATCAGGGGCTTTCCCTGTAGGAACATTAGTTTCAGAGGCTTTCCCTATAGGAACATTAGTTTTAACTCACCACTTTGGTAAAGACCTAACAAAGCTCCTTGGGCTGTGGAACTACAATCAGGATGCAGGGCCTTCCCTGCACACCCTCTCATGTGAACTGCCATGCAAACTGCTGTGCCATGCCCTGTTTACCCACCATATCATCTACTCTTATAATTTGGAAAATGATGGGATAATAAGAAAATTTTCTCTCTTTTCTTTTAGAAGTTGCTTATATTTAATTATTTTCAAAATAAAGCCTTAAAGTTATTTTGCTTTTTAGTTTGTCAGGAATCAGTCTTTTTGCTAGACTGGAGATATTTTCAGATCTTTTCAGAACTCTTGTTCCTTGTAAATGTGTGTCATAATGAACTACAGTGTCATAAGATGATTTTTTAAAATAATTAATCCAAACTTGTAGATTACATAAATTTTAAAACATTTGAAAAAAACAGTAGCAAAACCAAAATTAGCAATCAATTTATGAAATTTTACTTAAACCAACATATTTACTTAAAAAATATATAATTTGTAATATTAAGTAACCATAGCTGCCTGTATTAAAAACAACAAATAAAAATTAAAAAGCCCACTGTCTTATATTTTTCCAACAAAAACATATTTCTCCTCCTATATAATGATTTATTCTTGTTTTGACATAACACATTGTGGAAATTAGGTCCAGAATATCAGACAATGAAAAATTCAGGATTAAAGTATATATACCTGAAGGCCTGACAAATGATAAATTAGAAAAGGAATCAATCTGTTAACTTTTCCCATGTGATACTTGGGGACAAATCTCTAAAGGCACTTCCACTGTTGTCAAAGTTTCATTAAGACACAGAATCCTTCCCAGGGTTCTTCAGGTGCCAGTTTGATGGATGTGCACTACACGATTTGTTTCTGGGCACTCAAGGGAGTTGCAATACCTACTGTACAGCTGTCAGGTGTTTGTTAACTTGAGCACTTAAGCAACAACAACCATTTAAATACAGGCTGAAAATGCAGAGTAAACAAAGGCATAAAGATCTGCAAGAAAAACAACACCTGGAGAAGTGCAAAAGTCTGGAGAATTAAAGCTGCTATAGGAAGAAATTAATTTTCTGCTTCCACTATGCTCCTAAGATTTTCAAAAACAGAGTTTCATTAATGACTGTTTAAAATATTTATGCAGTTTTCAGAAAATTGAATTAATTCACAGTCCAGTCTTAATACGCAAAAGCTTAAATTGATTTTTTGTCCATTTGTATCTTGTTATAGTCTCATTATGAAAACAAAAATGTATATAATAAAATGTATTAAAATATTAAGCATAAGTCACAACTTATTTTTCATAGTGTCAGGTATGAAAATAAATTGTCATAAGAAAAAACAGCTTAAAAATACATACATCTTTTTGTAATGTTAATTATCTTACTAGTAACATAGAATCTCAAATTCCCAAAGAGAATATAGTGATAATGAAGGTTTGACCTTCTGCTTGTATAACCAAATATGGAATACCAATATTCCTTTTCTCCTATACTTATCAGTTTAATGTTTATCATTGAAAAGGCATTTGTTTATTTAAATAATGTGGTTGTATTATTCAAGGTTGAATGAAAAGCCTTATAGAAAGACAGCAATTGTCATTACAATTCTCTGTGAATAAAATTTATTGTAATGCATGCATTAATTTGTAACCATTGTAATCAACAATATACCAATGAAATTATAAATGTGCTGGGCAGAACTAATAACTCTGGAAGACACAGCAGTTATGTTAGTAACTTTGATATTCAATTAGCATATCAGTAGAAAGACATAATGCAAATATTTAAAAAGCCCAGAGTGATCTTAAGTTTTGCTACCAACAAACTTTAAGAACAGAATTTATTCAAAGTTCACATTTGTCTAGCAGGTTATTTTAGGTTATTCTACTGAAAATATCCTTCAAACTTTAAAACAGCCATAAAATGTTGCAAAAATATGTTTACAGTACGTGCTTGTCAAGAAAATATGTTTATTAGTGCCACATAAACTATGTTTAGTACATTGATCTATTTATATGAAAGTGGTTGAAGCTTACAAACTTAAAACATAAATGTATACATTTCAGCTTTTGGAAATGCAAACACACTGAAAAACTGAAATAGTAATTTACAAAGTATTTAGCTGAAATACCCTGCTGCAAGTTCAGACTATCAAGAAAGAAACTTACCTGTTTTAGGTGAGTACATCAGTCTTTTCTGCAGTCCTGCAACAAAATTAATATTGCAGTCAGTCAAATTCCCAGCACCTAGTTTTACCTGTCTCATTACTCTGAGGCTTAGAAAGCTGCTTTTAATTTTCTGCTTAAATTAATATATGCTGAGGTTATCTCTATTTGTCCTTTGGCAAGTGTTATCTTTGAGAAGAATCTTCTCTTTTCCATGATTGTCTTTTATACATTCAAACACTGTTTTCATTTTGTTAGGTCTTTTCATTGCCCCTCTAAGCAAGGCTTCCACTTCCTCAATCATTCTGTTACACTTTCACTTAATCTTCCCAAACACGGGCAACAAGAGTTGCTCACAGTGCTGCCAAGTGATACCTCTTCTGTATCCTGTATGAAATTCATAGAGCAAGAATGCTCTGTTTATGCTGGAAATAGCTCAGTACAACTTCCAGAACGTCAATCCCATCAGGGGAAACAACCTTCCCAAGATGCTAGTGGCTTCAAGTCAGAGATAGGGATCTCTGATGGTCTCAAAATGCTCTGCAGAACAATACTAGTGACCTCAGAAGGTTTTGGGGACAAATTCCTGTATCCTGTGCTCTTTTCTTCCTCTCTGCTTGTTTTCTGTCTTTTGAAGCTGTCATTCCTCTCATTCCCTTACATACAGGTTTGTTTGGTTTTTTCCTACAGTTAGTACTTTACTGCTGGTGCCGCTCCCCTGAGCTTGGAAGATGTCTGTAAACTTTGTTCATTCTATATGCCTCATGTCATGCTAATTCCGATGATTATATGTAACTTCCTACCTATTCTGTTCTCAAGAGATTAAAATTTAAATTAGTTTTCCTAAAGTTAGCTAAATATTGTCTTTGCCTTATTTCCATATTCCTCATTTATTTCTGCATTCTGATGCCACTCCAATTCTTCCTGCTTTGGTACATAACTAATAAATTTGATGGGACATTAGTTTGAATTTTATTATCTTCTAGTCTGGAGTATTTTTTGCAACATCTGTTCATCTTGCAAGCTTTCTGTTTTTACATGAGAGAAGATGATACCCACAAGAACTGTTCATAAAAATTTGCACTGAATAACTGTGCAAATGCTTCTCCTGTCTTGTAGATGTAGACACTTTAGAATTCCAAGTTCAACACATTGAACAGAGAAATTCATATGAGAAAAAGAATCCATATTTTTCTCTTTATATACATACTTGTACCCACCTCCACATATGTGTATATTTTCATTCAAAGGCTTTTACATTTGCTGTTTCTTTTCCATTGTAACATTTAAGGAAGACTTCTGTTTAGCAAGCTGAAAATATTTTATACTGTTTATATATTGAGAGAAAAAAGGGCTAGATTTCTAACTGCCTATGAGCTTAATATTTTTATCACACTAGTTACTGAAATTCTAATTAAAAGTAAAAGCTGAAGCTTACACAGCTCTTCAGAATCCACCATAATAATTCATTTATTGGAAGTAATATTTTCTACCATGAAATCAACATGTGACTGAGCTTCTGTAAGACAGTAAGATATTCCATGGGGTGGGGGTAGCAGACAGGAAATTTCATCGGTCAGCGCAAAGCAGGTGGTTTTTTAACCACTGCCTTCTAAAAATCTGACCTCCCAAGTATGCTGATCACTGTCTGGAAATTGTATTTAAGTTGACAGATCTCTTCCTTGCACTGAAGGGAAGTGGACAAGGGATACCCCCATGCTTATTGCCTCACTTGTACCCTGTCACTAGAACAACTTGGGAATTAGAAATGCGGCAGAGAATTCCAGGATAAGTAAATTTTCCCACTTGAGACAACAGCCTAACCATTATGAAATTACATAGAGACTACTTCACATGTATAAAATATTTATATTTATAATCACAAACACCATATTTTCTTAACAGTAGTTGCATTTAAAAGGGAACTGTGATATATGGCTAAAGCTGTTGATATCACATGGAAGAAGCTGGGATCAGACTTGGCTCAGGTGCCCAGTAGATAAGGTAATGTACACCTCAATTTTATTGTCATTTATTTATTTATTTATTTTTCTGTCTTTCTCAGCTTATGGGGTTGGCATATGAGTGCTAGGCCACATGAGCAAAATAACAGCTCTGACCATGAATAATGACTCTCACCAAGGATTTCATTTCCCAAGGATCCTCTGTTCAGGAGTGAGCAACAGATGTTACCAAATGTGCCATCTGACCGTGGTGTCCAAGAGTGTAGATAGATCTACCCATCATGAATCTGGCTGCTCAGTTGTTTAATCCTCTACTTTAGATACCATTAAGGGCAAGTACCTAATACGTAGATGTTGCAGCCCTCAGACAGAAGATGCCTGAATGTTTAATTGCTAGCCCTGGGATGTGTTGAGGAATATTTTGCCTTTAACAAGTATTCACACACAAAAATGATCTATGTGTCACAGAAAATGTCTCTTCCTCATGAAAGAAAAAAGCTGCAGGGCAAAAAATGTTCTACTTCTTTGAGAACTTGCAAGGTGTGATTTTCTGTAGGTGATAATTTTCAGCAGAGCTGTAGCTATTGCATACCCTGAAGAAATACCTCCCTAAACAGAATTCAAACTTTTTACTATGTGAATCAACCTCTGTTTTGCCTTCTTTAGCCTTTACTGCAAATACATTCTTAAATGTGTTTTATCCATGTCTCTAATATTCTAATTTTCCCCAGTATTCTATTATTCCCCAACATCTTTGGAGTGCCTCATTAGATGATAGAAAGAAGGGTGCCATACATCCCATCCTATTTTAAAAGAGACTTAAATCTCCTTTGCAATTTTCCCTGAGATGGATGATTAATAGCTATGGTCTGAAAACTACGCCCATCTATTCTTCATAATGATTGGTCACCACAAAAAACTATTTATAGGTCTAATAGAAACTGGCCTTTCCCTTCTTTATTCCCATTTCAACACAAGTATAAGCATAATGGTACTGATTTGTAAAACAACTGTGGCATTTGTCCATGCCTCACCTACTGTTTATTTCCAAGTCTTTTTACATGTATTGTAAAATAATAAAGGTGAATATAGTAAACCTTTCTTTGAAACACTGTTCTTACAGCATTCTGAATAGATAATCTGAATCACAGGCAGCATTTTACAGTGCAGTAAGAGATGAAAAGCAATAAAACTGATAAGAAAGCTAGGAACTCTAGGAACATTTTGTTCTATTACAGTCCATCATGGTGGTATTTTGCACATTGATGTTACTGGGTTTTAAAGGAGTGACATTTTTATCCAGGCAGTCAATTTATGGCAGCAGATTTTTCTGCCTTCTTAAACAGGAACAAAAGTTTGAATTTAAGCACCGACTCAAATATGTCAGACATGACACACTGCAGACTGAGTCTGCAGCACAGAATTAAAAGATCTAGATTGTGATTAAATAGGATTAATTTCACTAGTTATAAAGAAGAAAAGTCAATTTCTGAAAGACAAATGGAAGGAAAGAAAAAAAAAATCACCCTGAGTATCACTTTCTTTCTGAAATCATGATGGGAGTCTTGCCTAAAGGCTAGCAGTTCTATCAAATGATGCTCTGTGACAGTTTCCAGTTTCACAGACACTATTGCTTCTTGTTCTACAAAGTTATGTATGCATATCAAAGAAGAAATGAAAAAGAATGAGATCAAAATATTGTATATCTGCATATATCCTATGAAAACTATGTGGAAAAACATGGTAAAATGCTCTGAAATTTTAGCATTATTTCTTTCTTTAGGATAAGAACAATCATGCTTTGGAGGACATTTTAATAAGACATTAGCTAGTAACAGTAGATTGGAATGAGAATGGCAATATGATGTACCTTATGTTTTCCTGAAAGTGCCTCCTTCCCCAAGACTGATTCTCAGCAACTGTAAACTGCAGTGAATTTGGTTAAAACATGTTACAAGTGACAACATAAGGTATCCTCTATATGGAAGTGAATAAGAAGTGAATGCAATTGAAAGATCAGATTATTTTTTTAATACCTTTATGCAAAACATGTAAATCAGGAAGTTAGTGATAGAAAGCTGAATGTTTTGTCTTGTTATTAGGTTTTACCTCAGTATTTGAGACAAAACACCCCTTTAAATATATGTTTACTCAATTACAGATTTAACTTTGCAAAATATTAAATTAAATATTTGAGTAATGTGTAATTTGGAAATGGAAATAAAATGTTAAATGGTGATGGCAGTTGCACACATTTAGGACACAAAGACAGAGTAAAGGAGAACTTTTATATATAAATGCATACATAAATTTGTAAAACATAAAATAAATAAGAAATAGATTTATAACCAAATATGAAAATATATAGAAACCTATTATTTTAAGGCTTAGACTCATTTGTGTATATCTGTATTATCAGTTGTTCAAAAGTTTGTCCACAAACTATTGAGTCATTGAAGGCGGCCATATAGTAGTGTCTACATAGTGAAAATAAACTACAGATATATCTGTATGTATGCAAATATATAGAAATGTGCATATAAATAGAGACAGATGCTCATTGCTTTCAATGTCTGTTAAAAACAGACACTGGTTTAAGTACTGCTTCTAGAACAACTTCTTAACAGGCACAATCCTGCTGTCTCACGAATGTATCCTGACTGTGACTGGAGAAAGTGTACTCTGTACTGGAAGGCTAGTCCATATATCACTTTGCAAGGGTCTGCTGTAGCCCATAATAGCCTGTTCCTGATGTTTTTCCTTTACTATAAGTCATAAAACTATGGAATGTATCAGAGCAATCTGTTAAAGATTAATAGTAAAATTCTTGATAAGTTTATAAACCTATTCATAATTAAACTAGCAATAATAAATACAATATAAA